>JADWPR010000011.1:600000-841817 GCA_016109585.1 Phialophora expanda
TTCGCTGTCGAGATTCGCGGAGGACATGTTTCTCAATGTCACCGAAACTATCGGGCCGCTTTGGCAGAGGGAGGAAAGCAGCGATGAACCATGTCAGGGGAATAAGGAAGCCCGTAGTGAAGGCTAGAACCTGGACCGAGCGGCGATCGAGATGGAACATCGAACCTGGTTTATCGCCGTCATTGGTGGTGAGTTCAGGGACGCCGCTCGTCCAGCGTGCTTTCGAGTTGAAGGGGAATCCGAAACCGCGGGACACAGAGGAACCGGTGTTCAGCCGGGCGTCGTGATGGAGATGAGGAGATGAGGACCACCGATGCCATGATCTGCGCAATTCGTTACCCCAAGGATGATATATGACGGATTGGTTCTGCGAGTCAGAACCAGAGCCGCTGTAGGTATAGGAGTGGTGATGAATCGTGTAGCTAGAACCCCTTCCATCTACATGCGGTTGCTCGTGTATCTCGACGATGCCGGCCCAGTGGGCGCGAGGGTCGAGGGGAGGCAAGGGCATAGAGACCGCTCTGCTGTGCTGTCCAGCCGGTAATTCGTAGATCCGGGGTTGCTGGTATGACTGCCGCCGTGCTCCATGTGCGAATGCATGTGCTACTGATGGTGGGGGAGAGAGAAGTTTGGTGGCTGGATTCGACACAAGTGGCCCGACTCCAGGGAGAATGTGAGAGTTCCTGGCGGCGAGCTTCGGTCTCTTGGGGTGAATAAGATCACCAAGACGATCGCTCATACTCTGATGAATATTGCGAAAGCTGGGGTTCCCGTTCGATTTGGTTGTTTCGGGGCGAGAAGGTGTTGGAGTCAGAGTCGAGACCGGAATCGGTGCTTGTCTCGCCGCCAGCGACCGTAGACTTAAATATGATCCGCTGGGATATAGATAATGAAAAGAATCTGTGTACATGCCGGAATAATATCTCCGAGCCCATGAAGGAACTTGAGCGGCGCTGATGATACTGCTGGAAGAAGAGCTGGGACGAAGGAAACTATTTTGTCGTAACTGCGTAAATGATCTCATGGAATTAAGTCGCGCTGTAGATTGATGGGCTGAATTAGTGCCTGATGAAGAACCACCGAGCTGGCTACCGCTCCGAACCGGTCGGAGAGGCGGTGATCTATATGCATATTCTGACATTGGAAGGGCCGAAACTTCGTCCGAGGCTTCATGGTGGTGAGGATCGATCGAATGATGGTCACATTGGCATTCGCAATCACATTGTGATCCAGTTGCCGTCTCTGGTCGCGGATCTGGAACGAGGTGAATTTGTGTCTGGTTTGCGGATTCGTTGATGATGTACATGGACGCTGGTGCTAGATCATCTGAGTTGAGATATTCGTCCAGATCCGGTGCTGAAGAAAGCTCACTGATTTCGCTGATGGGTCTCGACTTCGACCAGGAGCCTTCAGATGGTACCGCTGATAGTGTAGAAGAGAACCTTGGTGCCGAGCCTTCTGTTGACATTGATCTCGAGATCCGCTTTGGAACACTGATGCCAATATGCTGGCTAGGAGGCGGAGCACGGACGATTGGATATTGAATCCTGGGCGGACTGGAGCTTAAGGCAGCTTGAAGACTCGAATGGGTGTCGGCAACGGAGCTGTTATCAGAAGGGTCATCCCGGCCCAGAACTCGAACTACTGGACTCGAGTCATCGACAACGCTACTTTGCTGAATGCTCTGTGGTGCTGAAGACGGCAGACCCGGGTTGACAGGTGAGCTCGTGCCCACAGCCGAGGTGTCGATGTAGCGATCGGTGGGAGGACTCGATGCAAGAGGATTTCTTGCTCCTATCCTCTCAGCGAAAGACCTCCCTCCCACGGTATCTGACCTCTTCCGTTTGCCCAGAGAAATAGACGAGGACGATCGTGATCTCAGTGAGTAATCCGACGGGGCCTTCCGGGCTGTCGCTGGGGAATGTTCTGGCGAAGAGGTTCCCAATTTTAGCACATTTGGACTCGATACCGGGTCGCTGTCACCAAACTGTTCAGTACTAGACGTGTGGGCAAGGCGGACCAGATTGGGACTCGAGGACTGGTCGGTGCTTTGGAACTCTTCCGTACTGGACGTATGTGCAAGACGGACGACATTGGGACTCGAGGAGCTTTCTTCAGCTGAGCTTGTGCTCGGCGGGTCTTCAAAGGCTTCCAGCAGAGGACTATCCAGGTCTTTAAATGCTGGAGGCCGCGGACTTGAGGTGGCGCCCAGAACATTGTAGTTTGGGCTGGAGGTCACAGTAGCATCTTCAGCTATGGACGTGAAAGAGTTTCGCGACGAGATCCTCTTCACAGCGTGGCCCCCTGAGGGCAAAGTCGGTAGCAACGCCAAATCATCATTCGAAATCTGATGCAGTGATTCCCAAGCATATCTCCCAGACAAGCTCTCGCTCGAGCTGATGCTCCTCAACCGTAATGAACTGGCCGTGCTCGGGCGAAGAGGCGGTGATGTTGCGGTGGAAGGGCGAGAAGTGTCCTCTGCCTGGGATTCATACAGATCTCTTAAAGCTTTGACTGATCGCTTCAGTCTGACAGTAGGCTGTGAACCCCTCGAGCTCCTCGAGACGCTGCTCGTGCCTGCATCGCTGTCGGAAAGAAAACCAAAGGTATCGCTGAGTGGGCTCGGGCCGAAGCTTTTCTTCTTCCGGAGGGTGCTGGGCAAGAGCACCTGCGAAGGCTTCGTCGGAAATGGATTGGCATTGTATATGTTCAGCCTCTCTTCTGACCGCGACTCTTTGCCCAGGCGGGAGGAAATTTCGTTCGCTTGGGACGCTGACTGCTGTTGCAGTGGTGTTCTTCTGGGGGAAGTCCGCTTCGGCGACCTTTGCTTGACCGACGAAGGGGACGAGGACATAGCTATCTCATCGTCGAGGGAATGAAGTTGCGATCTGGATTCAAATCGCGGAAGCTGTTATGGATGTTCGTGGAGAGGCGTAATATAACGAGTGACTAGAGGTGAGCTGTGTACTGCCAATAACAAATCCGAGTCCGAGCTCAGTGTTGCTCTATGGAGACGCCAATGCGAATGCTCCGGAAAATGCACACAACCGCAGCTGGAACGAGGATGAAGATGGGTCGAACATGCATATGCATGCTGCAGGGCGGGCTTAAATTGAGATTGGACCGGCGGTGTGCATATGACAGTTGATCTTTGAGTTTGGCGATTGGTATGTGCAAGAAGGACGTTTGTACACAGAGAAGGAATGTCGAGAGTGTGATAATGCCAAAGTCCAAGAACTTTGGAGGCCGTTGGATGAAAGTTGGATGAATAGTAGCTGAGACCCCTCCGAGTAGCTTTCTTCCGCGATCCGGGCAAGGATTCGGGATCAGGGGAGGAGGTGAGTGCCTGTTCTCGGTTCTTGGGAGGCTTGAGCCATGTAAAATTGAGGTGGCTGCAAGAGTCGCTACGATGGCGCAATGACCAAGTGCAGCAGTGAAGACCGCCGTGGATTACTGTTGTGTCAAGGAGCTCGCGCAAAACGCGTCTTACCATTCTACTCAATTCTCCCTCTGGTCGCGTGGCACACTGCGCCCTGACAAATTCACCGATTGGCTCGCAGCTGGCCGCGAAATTGACGCGACAATCTTGGGGTGCGACAGGGGCGGCCAGACGCCAATGAGGCGGGCACCAGACGAGGATCAATGACATGGCGTCGATCAATAATGCCATTCTCGGCCAGTTCTGTCCAAATGCCTTGGCTAATATCAGCTTATCGAATTAATAGTCCCGCCAGCTTTTCAGCAATAACGACAGCACAGCAAGCCTGAGGAATAACTGAGCGCATTCAGAGGTGTGCCACGGTACGCGGAGGCGGCCGCATGTCTCTGTGACCTCATCGCCGCGATTCACGCTTTCCTCGTTTCGGGCTTACGAAACCCCTTTCTCGAATTCGACCTCGCTGTACTCACATTCACTGCACAGCAAAGCCGCCCTCATCATCTGGCGAGCGAATAGTGCCGACAACATGGCTCCCATTGACTTCTTCACGACGTTGAAAAACACTTATTTTAGCCATGCAGGTGCGTTGAACAGTCCATTGGTCCATGTTTCTCGACATATCCGCTCCGCCCTGGGTCGTGAAACTAGTTCTCCCCCAGTTGCTCCACCACTCATGGACGACCACAACCTGGTCATGAGTTTCTCATGGATGTCTGGCTGGTCTTTGCGCCGGCTGCGTCGGTTACGTATCGATATACTAACGACATGACGAAACAGACAAGGACAAGCCTCTCATCTCGACCACCGCAGCGACCCTACTATCGGTACGTCGACATGGCCTGATGGCTTTGTGACTTTATATGTCTGATCCCTCGGCCAGGTCACATTCACGCTTGCTTATGTGGTTCCTTTCTACTTGTCTGCCTCCACACGCCCCTCGCCGACCTTGAACCGCGATGCCCCTTCGGTCATCCGCGCAAGGATTCGAACGGTCACAATGGCTTGCATCACCGCCTCTGCAGCGACCCTCTACGTTCTGACCAGGACAGCGAAGCTCGCGCCTGCCGATGCGCTCCATCTGCTGGGCTGGTGGCCAATTCTCCCTTTCGACCTTCTGAGGTCCTTGGCACTAACATTCCTGCTTTACATCGGGCCACTTTTTGAAAAGGTCTTTGTCGAGCGAAATCTCGACAACATGCGTCATGGGGGTTTAAGCGCCCTCATAGAGTCGCTCAGCAGCTGGCAAGGCTACAGAAACTACGTTGCCGGACCGATCACGGAGGAGATCATCTTCCGCTCTGTCCTCATACCGTTACACTTGGTTGCCAAAATCCCGCCGTCCAAGATCGTGTTCTTGACTCCGCTTTATTTCGGTATTGCCCATGTTCATCACTGCTACGAGTTTATTCTGACGCACCCTCACGCTCCAATCCTTCACGCCATGGTCAGAACGCTTTTTCAACTCACGTACACGACGCTCTTTGGGTGGTTCGCCGCATGGATCTACGTACGGACCGGCTCGTTATATGCATGTGTCATCATCCATGCATTCTGCAACTGGGTTGGCCTTCCGCGATTCTGGGGTCGGGTCAGCAGAAGGGAGGAGTATCCTCTCTCGCCAGTCGCAATCCGTGGCAAGGATGACAGGGATGTCGTTCAGGCGCAAGGACATCGAGGGAAGTTGCATTTGAGATGGACCGTGGCTTACTACGTGCTCTTGGTGATTGGAGCATACTTGTTCTATCGAGAATTCTGGCCACTGACGGTTTCTGAGGCGGCGCTGGCGGAGTTTGCTGGTAAGAGAGCAAAGTAGGAGTTATTATGTGTCACAAAGGTGCACCGAGGAACATAGAGGTGTTATATTACCTGAACGAATGCTCCGCGCCACGGCTACCGCCCTTTCTTGCCCTTTCCGCTCCGGGCCCCGTTTTTCCTTGCCCTTCTTCGTTCCTCCCATCTTCCCCACCCTGCATCCTGGATATCCTCAGTGGTGATCAAATCCCTAATCCTAAATCTCCTAGCAAGCCAGATGTCAAGAGCCCACTCAAGCCATCCATACTGCCTGAGACAAGTCGTGAATAGAAACCATATGATAGCAAAGAAGGCCCCAGCAGCAATACCCACCCAAACCTGCTTGGGAGTATGGTAATTCAAGTAGACGCGGCTTGCAGCTACAAGCCCAGCACCCATGAAAGCAGTCGATGAGAGCAAAATGCGTTCAGAAAACGACGTCGGCGAATAGCTTGTCGTTTTGGTGGGAACGTGTCGAAATATCAGGAACAAGCTGAGTGACACCGCGAAAAAGGCCACAAATTGAGAATGCGAGGAGGGCATGCCATAGCCCTTACCCGTCATTTCTGTGGCGTGCATTATCAGTCAAGAGCTTTCTGGTGGAACCAATTTGGCATACGTTCTGGCCGTTCTTCACGAATCAGCCGCTTCAATCCAAAATTCAGCAGCTCACAGGCCATCTGGCCCGCAAACATCAAGATTATCTCGGCTTCCCGAGACGCCCACATCAAAGTCACGTAGACGACGACGAGGCCTTGCGGCACTAGAGCCAGCCATGCCGATGCATAGGAAATCGGGTCGGCAGGGTTCTTTTGGAGGGTTAGCTAAGTCGGCCAAGGGTGCAAAAGGATTGGACATACATAGCGGACATGTGTCAATGAAAACGAAGCCAAAGGCGTATCATCCATCCTCTGAGGCTCTGAGAAACGGCTTCTGAATATGTCAAGCAAGAAAGGAGGGCGGGAAACAAGATGCCCTTGGACTTCGACAAAAATAAACCCCTGGTCGACGGCCTGCTGCTGTCGGCGAGACTTCGGCTTGTGACCCTGCAGTCAATCGGATTTGCTCCTCGTTCAGTTCTTTTGCGCCTGATGCGTCATTGTTTGCATGTTTGGACAGTCACTGAACAGTGAACTGCGTGCGTGGGGTGAATGAGCCGAGTCCAAAGTTCCCTTGTTAAATTGGTAACGCCTTCCAGCTGCTTCTTTCTCTGACATTTCTCCAGGGTGCTTCCACCGCTTTACTTATTTCTCAGGCCCGCTCCGGACACTCTATCGCCACCAGACCCTACCAAAAAGATGGAAGATGAGCCTCATGCCGCCGAGGACGAGAGGACAATTGAACTGTCGACCATCGCGGCCATATATCCAGAAATCGTTATCGACGAGCACGACCCGTATACTGCCACTCTTGAGCTTTCCGTGACTCCTGTTCAACCGCTGCGCATCCTCTTCAGACCCTCCACAGATACCGCGCCACCTGCTCCTCCTACGCCACCTACTTCCTCCGACCAAGGGAAAGATGGAACCGGCAATAAGCCAGTTGTGCAGCAACCATTCCCGCTGGATGACCACGAATTATCTCACTTGCCGTCACTTTCCCTACGCATCACTCTGCCGGAAGACTATCCTACGACCAAACCTCCACTCGTTTCGGTGTCGGTTTCGCCTCAATGGGTACCAGGACCTGTCGTGAAGCGGCTGCAGGATGATTGTGCTAGGCTATGGGAAGAGATCGGCAAAGATCAAGTTCTTTACACCTATATCGACCATGTCCAGCAAGAAGCTGAGCAGGCATTTGGTCTGGCAGGCGAGACGAACGTGTTAATGCCCAGCGACCTGAAACTGGCTTTACTGGATTTTGATTTGAAGACTAAACGCGAACGCTTCGAGAAAGGGACATTTGACTGCGGAGTTTGCTTAGAGCCGAAGAAGGGCATGATCTGTCACAAGATGCTGCAGTGCGGACATGTATTTTGCGTGTCGTGCCTCCAAGACTATTACAACAACTGCATAACGGAAGGAGATGTTGACAACGTCAAGTGTCTCGATCCCTCATGTGGTAAGGATGAGCCTGCGAGGACTGGTGCCGAAGGCCGAACTTTGAAGAGACGGAAACGGGATCGTACACTCAACCCCAGTGAACTGCTCCAGATTCCAATCGATCAGGAACAGGTGCAGCGCTATGTGAAGTTGAAGCGAAAGAAGCGGTTAGAATCGGACAAGAACACCGACTACTGCCCGAGACAATGGTGTCAAGGCGCTGCCCGCTCTCAGAAACACCCCAAACCCACTGATCCCATGAACGAATCCGAGGACACAGACGAGTCGGAATCAGAAGAAGGCCAGCCGAAAGCCACCATCGACCGGGAAACTCTGCCCATGGCCGAGCGACTCGCAATTTGCGAAGACTGCGACTTTGCATTTTGCGTTGTTTGCAAGAAAAGCTGGCACGGCGAGAATGCGAGGTGTAGCCCGCGACGACAACAAGAACTCAACGAAGAAGAACGCGCCACGGCAGAGTATTTCCGAAAGTTCTCGACTCCTTGTCCGACATGCAATGCTCCAGCCCAAAAGACCATGGGATGCAACCACATGACCTGCTTCAAGTGCAAAACCCACTTTTGCTACCTTTGCGCGTCGTTCCTCATGCCAGAGAATCCTTATCGACATTACAACGACACGGCCAGTCCTTGTTATATGAAATTGTGGGTCCTCGAAGAAGGAGACGGGGAGGGTGTGGACAGAGGTGCGTTCCACAATCCGGATGTCGTGGCGGAGTGGGAAGCCGCCGCTGCCGCCGAAGAATCAGACGAAGAAGACGAACTTCCACCGGAGAACTTTGCCGCATTTCGAGGCCAGCGCCCATTTGCAGACGAGGAAGATACCGATGACGAAGAACCGGCACCCGACCAGCGTCGCAACCGGAATGTTATCGAGATTGTTATGCCGGGACAGAATGCACAGCGGATTGAACTTCCGGAGCGGCTGCGTGAAGTACCCGTTCCTCCGCAAGCCCCAAATCCACCGAGAGGAGGACGGCGACGAAGAGGTGGAGGGCAACTGGCGAACCGGCAGCGTGCGATGGCAAATGAACCTGCCCGAATTAATCTCGGTCAAGGTCAAGCTCGCGCGCGAGCCGGTCAACCTGCGGCCCGGTAAGGATTGCCGAAAAGCAGAGATTATGACAAGACTAACGCCACACAGGGCACCCCGTGACGTTCGAGTGGAAGAGGGCCTCGATGGCCTGGGCCAAGGCAATCTTCACGCTCTGATTCATGGCGATGACGCCGCCGACCCTCCCGGAGAGCTTCCCCTCGCAGCGCCTGGGCAAGGCAACCAGCAAGCAGGTCCCGTTCGTGGGATGGGGCTTGACCAGTTTCTCCAGCTGGCTCGAGAGGATCGAGAAGACGAATGGGACTCGGATGAGCTGGACGAGGATGATTTTGGTGCCATGGAAATCGAACATCGACCCAGACGCGCGCAGAGAGAGCGGGTGATGGGATGGCGGTGACAATCAAAGCGAGCTCCGACGAGCTTGAAGGACAAAGTGCCACTCAATGCCACATAGTGCATATAGTCTGTGATGTCAGAAAGAATGCATCAAATCTAGATCCAAGCACCGCAAGGCTGAGAGCGAAAGGAGCGAAGACCGAGGCGCGCTCATCATGACGTCGCTTAAATCCGAGGTGACGATCGACCTCGTCCATCGCTGCTCCGACTGCTCCCTCTTTCGCGCTCGTTAATCTGCTCGGCGTCGACCTGATGCCTCAATTGAAGTCCGCCGCCGTCCTTCCCATCCGCTCTGCTCCTTCCAGAACCCCAACGCTCCTACGGCGGCCTCGCCTCTCCTCCCGGCGCACCCTGACATCCAAACGCCCATCTCGCCCACCACCCTTCCCCGTCATCGAGTCATGCCCTGACCCAACATGTCCCTGCTCCTCCATGCCCCCACTCGACCAAGAAATAGATCACAAGAACACGCTCAACGGGACAATCTCGGCGCACTCACAACACCTCGTCATCTCCACAGGACGGTCTGATTGGACGAGTCGGATTGAAGATGAGAGCGAGAATGGGACGAGTTGGGGCAAGGTTGTGGGCGACTTGAAGACGTTGTTAGGTCGGAAAGGGGAGTTTCATAACGTACGTCGATGCCCGTACCCCCCTGCAGCAAAAGCCATTGAGCCGCCAGAATGTCTGGATACCGTGAATTCGACAAGACAGGACTTGGCTGACTTACACAAGGACTACTCTAGGCGTTCAATGCTACGATGATAAGCACCTCGTCATTTACACCACTTTCAGCGCGTTCCAAGCAGAAAGCGAAGCCGGTCACCGGCAAGGGAGAATGGGATGAGCAAGGAACCGTCGACGCTCTCCTGTTTCCGGCATTTCGACATTTCAGAGGCCTCGTTCCGCTTTCAGAAGACACTGCAGGAACGACACCAAACCCACATACCGAGTCGCCATCCGATCCCGACTCGTCTACGTCAGGAAGTCTGAAGGGTTTCATTGTCGAAAACCTGACTCCCAGCGTTGGGGAACCCAAATCCGATACAGCAGCGGTGCTCTCGCATTGGCATAGCTCGCCTATCACAAACCCGACCATACTGGTATGCAGCCACGGCCACCGAGATAGTCGGTGCGGGATACTCGGACCGCTCTTGCATGATGAGTTCAACAGATACCTGGATCAACGGAAAGGAGATGACCCAGATTCTAAGCTGTGCGCTTCGAGCACAGAAGAATTCGTGGCCTCGGAAGGTGATGAATCGCGCCCGGTGGAGGAGTTGGGGCGAGAAAGCCGCGCTGAAGAACAGGGTCGTTCGGTAGACAAGCCCACCCTCGAGTCTATCGCCAGTTCTACCACGAATACGTCGGGCGAGGCATTTGCATCACAAGACACGACGGTCAATGTGGGCATGATCTCGCATATCGGCGGGCATAAATGGGCCGGCAACGTCATCATTTACATACCCCCAGGATTCTCTACCGGTGTCCCGACAGCCAAGCCAGCCGAGCCGAACTACCCGGACGTATCCCAGCTCGCGTCAGGTGTGCAGCCACAACATCCTCTAGCGGGAATGGGTATCTGGTATGGGAGAGTTGAGCCGCGCCACGTGGAAGGCATCGTTGAGCAGACGATTTTCAAGGGCAAAGTCATTGGCGAGTTATTCCGCGGCGGCTTGAACCAGAGAGGACATTTAGTGAGGCTATGATTCAAGTCATGCATGGACAATGACTGCATGACTCGTGGCTCAGGCACACATGAAGCCTCCGCGCCATGGAACGTGCCGACGAGCAAGTCAACTGCTAGAGTCAAACCCGCAATATAAAGGAATACATGGACAGGCACAGGCGGAGATGGGATATAGACATATCAAAACTCGCCAATCAGTCACACTCGCAATTGCAATCACCTTCTCGTACATATCATCTGTATCAAGCCACTTCTAACCCTACACTCACCACTAATCCCCCACGTGCTACAATGATAGAACCCACTCACGAGTCAGTGAACTGTATTTTAACATCCCTAGCTTCGACGTCAACTGTGTCTTGTCCTGACGTGCAAAATATGGAGTACGGAGACTGAACCGCGCTGGGTGTTCCTCTATTACTCGAGAGCGGAAGACCTGATTGCCACATACGGCTTGACCCTAGCGGGTGAGCAAAGGCCGCTTTAACTTGAGCCTTACCTGAGCCTTTGGCTGAGCATCACCGAGCACTCCCTGAGCACTACACCTAGTGGCCCGAGGGCCTAACCAGCCCCTTAGTAGTAGGTTAAAACTGCCTCTTGACCAGGCATCTGTTTCAGACGGGCGCCAGGGGACCTGGCACATCGCCTACCCTATACTACTAGTATGTATGCAGTGGAAGCCATCGGCCGTACCCACGGGTAAGGCGTAAATGGCTAACGAGAGCAGTAGACCGAAATGGGACCGAGCAGAACCCTGGTTATGTGAATCCGGAGCCTCATCTTGTGACCCCGAGAGTTCAGCAGAGGTAACTCGTCTGCATCTATAAACCTAGCTATCTCGCCGAGGGTCCGAACAAGAGCATATTCATCTCCTCCTCCAAAGGGACCAAAACGTGCTCCTCAATAGTCTTTGAGAATGCCAGGTCCGACAAGCTTGCACTGGGGTTCATAAAGCACTGGAGGCAATACGATATGGCTTTGGCGAACGCAAAAGAGAATTCCCCTTTGCATTGTTTCCCCATCAACCACCGGCGCGCGGCTTGTAGATATGAGATTTCAGTGGGTCGATTATTCGGCCCTAGGTCTTCGGGAATAAGAAGTTCCTCGATTGAGAGCCCGTAGCAGATTTCGAGGAGCATAATACCGAGGGCTACGACTTTCGACGAGTCGTTGGGTTCACCGCTGCTTTGGCGGACGAGCGTGGTCGTTTGCTTGTGTTCTCGAGTTAGGTATGGATGTTTGATGTCGACCGCGATCCCAGACATTGTACATCCGTCCTTAGCCCTGAGAAAGACAATGTCGGCCTTGCTCCAAGTTTCCTGAAGCCAAGGGGTATGGCTTAACTGGAGCATTGATGACGTGAGTGTGATGGACAGATTATATCGTTCTTGCAGGCTAAGGTTGCCAGGTTTCTTCGTGAGAATGTCTTCGAGGGTAACTCCTCCGTCGACGTACGCAACACTACGCTGAGCATTGTACGCACCTCGGAGGTAGCCCTCGCCATCAAGACAGAATCCAATGCTGGGATGACATGGGCTCTGGAGTATGGAGCAGAGATTCGTGACGATTTGGAGCTGAGAGGGACTGTGGTAGGGAAGGGGAGCAAGGGCGGTCGCGACGGATGAGGTTGGAGGCGCGGCTATTCTAGCTTGTATGATCGAGCTGCCAGTGGTCAGTATGAATTGAGCAAGAGATGGTGCCCTAGTTACGAAGTGCGTACCCGCTTTGTTGCCCAGAGGCCAAGGACTCTACGAGTCGAACTTCCACGTCCAGCCATCTCTTCGAAGTCGAGATCGATGGTTGTAATAAAGACAGGCAGAAGTGGTTCGTATCGCATTGGTCTAACGTAAGACGTTTCCGTTGCCAGCCAAGTCCTCCTCTCTTTGGCTTCTTGACGAGTCGCTGCTCAAGTAGCAATCCGGCTGAATGTGATGAATGAGTCGAACACCATGTCTTCGAAAGAACGTTGTACAGCTTCTTCGCATTCTCCCGGATAATGTCGACAGGTAGCGTGAACATGAACCAGTCGTCTGACTTATACGGCCCGTCAGCTGCAGCAATCTTGTCCGCCTTGACCTGGAACTTGTCGAGCATCTCGATGTACCGTTGGAGCTCCTCCAGCGATTCTTTGATCTTTTTCTTCTTCATGGTGAACTTCACCCGTCTTGATATTTCGAACTTTTGAAGTTTTCCGTCCACTTTTGCTGCCTCATGCTGACTGATGATAGCTTCCAGCCCATCCCGATTGAGGTTTTCCACGCCATGGACGTTGTCCAGCTTCATCGCTATCCCAACCATAATCTTTTGAATATAGTTGACTGTCCTCATGTACGACGGATAGGCCTTGCCTAAATTCCTTCGCAGTTCTTGCTCAATGGCTGGATCTTGCCATAACTTACTCTTTGTATTGTCAATCATCTCGCCCAGCTCCTGATCCGTCGTAATCGGCCGCAGTAGCACCTCTATGGACTGCTCGAAGAGGGTGTGCTGGTTCCGAAGCTCTCGAATAGCGCGGTCGAGCTCCCCTTGGAATTTGAGAAATGCCTTTGCTGGGCCGATGATGTCTTCATAATGCTCCAGTGCCGAGATCACCAACGGGATAGCGCCGAGTAAGGCACCGGCAATCTCGATGCCGGACATCTTTTGTGTGAGCGAGTGTGTTACCCGTAGCAGTTATCGAAGGACAGTAATGTGGAAATCGTTCTGCTCGATTGACGGCGCTTCCGGGCTGAGATCAGTTGGCTTCACTACCCAGTCCGTTATCAGGTTCAACTAGATCCCATTTGGCCTCATCCCACTTTCACTCTCGCAAGCGCGCACAGGGTGTACTGTGCAACCGTCAGGCTCGAGGACAAATCCCGGCATAGGCAGAGGGAGTGGAAAGAGGCAGGTAGCCAGGACGAGTTTGGATCAAGAAAGCATGATCAACATCGACAGACGACACGGCTACATAGGATTCGTTGGTGGTTGATCAGACCGACTTGGCCCCGAAAACCCCTCCCTCATGGCGATGCCCCGCAAAAGCAAAGCTGATCAAGTGCCTGGTCGTTTCAGCCGCATTCTTTCAGGACAACAGCTACGGAACATCATTTCAGAGATCATCATCGAGGCCGCCATCGTTACCATCATTTTATCATCACATTTCGCTTCACGATGTATCGATCAAGCCTGAGATGATGGCAGCAAGAGATGGAGTCCATCGCAGAAATTGCGCGAGCCTGTCTCGAGAGCTTCCGGCAGCTAACCGCCGCGCTGATCGAAGCCAGTGCAGAAAATCGCGAGTCCATGCCTCCAGACAAACTCGAATGGGAGTTCGGTAGATTTAAGATCTGGTGCGGAAACTTGGGCGCGCTACAGAGCGGTAAGAGTTCTCTTGACTCGAGGCTGCGTGAGTCGACAGTGATGCACACCAATGTGTCGAAGCACTTGACCAGGCTGGATCAGAATCTCGTTAAGAGTATAGAGGTCACTTCCGGCGCACGACTGCCGTTCGAGAAGCAGCCGAAACCGGAAGATTCGAGCGATGAGTCTTCGTCGGAGGAAAGCGAGAACGACGAGGAGTCGGCGAAAGAGCTCGTTCTGCACATGGTCACGATAAAGGAGATTCTGAGCGACTTGTATATGCTTTCGTTTAGAATCCGGAACAGTTCGACTCGTCCTACTTCAGATTTGAGGATAAAGCTCTATAGCGACGTTGATAATGAAACCGGTATCGACAAGTTCGCTGCCTACACGGAATTTGATAAACGCCACATCGAAGACTCGTTACTTCAACTCCGCCGAGATGCTGCTAAGGAGATGAAGAGAAATACTTCAGAAGTTGCTCAGATCATAGATGCCGATCAGTATCTCATCGATCGGCTCGTCGTTACGATGAACAAGCGCCGCAAGGTTCTCCGATACTGGCAACGACATGCGAAGAAAATGGCCCAGATGCCAAAGGAGGTCAAAGTAGCTATGAAACCGCTGCCAATGCCGAAGTTCCATGCAGCAAAGATTGAGACACAGAGCGTGATAGAGAACCCCAGCAAGCAGGTCCAGTTCATCGTACCAAGCGTCACTGAGGAGACCATGTTTTCAAAGACCGAGGCCACCAGATACGACAAGCGTCTTGACGACGTGCTGGAAGTCCAATCCATTATCTCCTATACTTCAAGAACGGATGATGTTCACGGCAACGACGTTGACCTCCCAGCGCCACCAACCGCAGCGTCCAGGGGATCAGAATTCTTGTGTCCCTACTGCGGTATCGTCTGTCCAGCTCGCCATGGCCAGTATCACGCCTGGAGAGCCCACATTCTCCAAGACCTTCAGCCGTACATCTGTACATACGAAAAATGCGAAGACGGAGACCACCTGTTTGGTAGCCGCACTGCATGGCTGGAGCACGAACGGCTCGGCCACCGGCGAGTCTGGCTATGCTTCGAGCACGCAGAACCTAAGTTCTGGCCCAAGGGTGCGCTACAGCATCATCTGGAATCCGAGCACGGCAACAACCTCACCGAGACGCAGATCCAGGACCTGGTGGAGGTTTCAGAGCTGAGTGTAGAGGACACAAGGCCTACTTGCCCGTTTTGCCTTTTGGAGGGCCCATTTCCGAAGGGGTTTGAGAATCATATGGCATTCCATATGCGGGCGTTTGCTGCGTTTACGGTGTCTCGAGACATTTCGACGCACGACGAGGACGATGTCGATGCGAACGAGAATCAATCTGGTCGCGCACAGGGTCTTGGTTCCCAGGACTCGCGGATATCTGGCCCTCCACAGTTTGACAGCCGGCCTCCGTCCAATGCAGCTTCGGCTGCCGATAAGCCGGCATTTCAAAGTCCACCATCATCCATCTGTCATGAACAATCTCTCGGCGAGGACGAACCAGACGAGCCACCAGCAGTACCTCTAGAGCGTTCACCTGTACAAAATCAGACTAAACAACAACAAAGATCCAATTTACCACTGGAAAGGACTGAAGCCAACGCTCAAGGAAGAGACTCCGACAATACACTGCAGGCAGCATCAGAAGGCGATCACGAGAGCTTCGATCCCCACGCTAGCATCCGCAAGCCCCCTTCGTCTGTGATCAATTCACCGATACCCGCAGAAATGACAATCTCCCCTCCCGAATCCTCCCACAACTCTAGTGATGACGAAGAGCCTCTTGCAAGAGGCCAATCCAGGGACCTTGAAGCTGAGAACCTGAAGCAGTTATACGCAGCCATCAGTTCTATAGATCAAATGAAACCCGGCTCACCTGATCGAAGGCTTGATGGCTTTCCGGGTGAACAGAACCAAACGGGCCTCGTTGTTCAAGTCGATGGCCCGACTCAACTTCAATTCTCAGAGTCATCTCGACCTCCTTTGTCACCAGAGGCGCGCAAGATGGCCCATTCTCGATCATCCAAGGGATCGAGCATTGGCTTTGAGCCTCCTGAGGTGCAAACACCCCTGGTTCAAATTAGACAGGATGCCGATGATAGTGACGGTGACAGTGACAGTTACCTCGCCGACCGTCGTCCCGTAGTCCGAAATAAAGATGGTAAACTGGTTCGTCCAGCTCTACGACCATCTTCTCGAAGACGGCCTTCAAGCATGCCAGGCACACCCACCTATTCAAAGGCCGTTCATTTCGATTCGCATCTGGAACATGTCAGACGTTTCCTACAAGTCGACAAGCCCCAGGCCGTGAGTACCGGTACCTCACCTGTAGAGAACTATGAGAGCGAAGGTGAATTTCCCTTTGGCTCCGACGAGACCCATGCCGGCTCACGTCCTGCTCCTTACGAATGGGAGATACGCCTTGTCAACTTCCCTCCAGACTCCGAGGCTCGAAGAGCTTTACCTGTGTTTGTCGAAAGAGTCTCCCTGTCCTCTGACGGCAAAAGCCTCATCGGCGCGGTTGCCGTCCAGAACTTGGCCTTTCATAAATCTGTTGTTGCTCGGTTCACTCTCGATTACTGGAAGACTACCTCGGAGGTCGCTGCTGAATATAAGCCTGATGTTCGTCAAAGACCTGAGGATGGCCTTAATCGCTTCAGCTTCGGTATCAGGCTTACGGACCAAGCTAACCTTGAGAGTAAAACTCTATTCTTCTGCGTCCGATATACTATCAACGACCAGGAATTTTGGGATAATAATAACTCACTCAATTACCAAGTCGACTTCGTAAAGAAGGCGAAGCCTCGACATGGTAAGAGTGAAACGCCCGAACTGAATGCCAGGTCGATCAGCATCTTACCTCGCAGCCGAGCATCTCCATCTACCTCTTCGGCCAAACCAAAGTCCACGCCAATTGCATTTTCAGACTTCACCGGAAACAGGGCAGAGGGTAAGCCTTCGGGAATTGGAAGTAGATACGACATCAACTTGTCGTTGACTGCTGCCAAAAACAACGACTTCAGGTGAACGGAGTGGCTTGTCTTCCGGGACGGATCCAAAGCAGTTTCCCTACGGAGTTCCTGCGGCCACTCTACCTGTTTCTCCTGTGACACCCAAGCCTGCCGCTTTGGTGTCACACAGTACAAACCAACCCTTACCTCTCAGTCTTCTCAGGAACCAGTAGACAAGTACTGCTTCTTGGGTGCTCGTGAAAAGAGCCAGGAAGTCAAGACAGATTGAAGTAGTAATTCTACCATCCAACATCTACTATTACCAGCTCTGATTTAAGTTGGATAGCCGGAGCTGGTGGATGGGAGTCACATTATGCCTTACATATCTCACTCAATACTAAAGCATTTGGATATTTAACGAATGTTCGATATTCTCTCCAGTATAGCACTGATGCTGCTGCACCCCGGCAGTTCCTGAAACGGAACCTCTCATGTAATTGATACTTTGGTGGGTTCTTTGTGAGTCCGATCTCAGTTGAAGTCGAGCTTCCGGGCCAACGGTGGGCGTGGCTGAGCCGCGAGGGAGCCCAATCTGGCTCCCTTCACCCAACTAAATAGTTGGTCTACTTACATATCGCAGATCGTAATCCAGAATCACGACACGGCCGCATCACTTATGCAACGTCGTGATCCCTTCCGGCATTGGTGCACAGTACAGTAATTGTACATGTACGTATACATATACATGCACGTGCATCGGTGGCCTAACTCTCCTCGGTACGCCCAAGCAAACTTATATGAGTACCGAGTACGGGTATGTAAAGTACCCTCGTATCAGCGCCTATCCTCTAACATAGAACGATGCGATTTATTTTTTCGTTAGAAAAGTCTCGCGCACTCCTCGCCCGCTCGCTGACAGGGAACAGAAGATCCTTTCTCCATTCTGCATATGGGAGCGGAGTGGCAAATCCTCTCCAGGCGAGGCGGAACGGACACTCGCCGGCGCGCCTAATGCTGACTGAGACTGGATACATAGGACAGGACAGGACAGGACAGGACAGGACAGGACAGGACAGGACACACAGCGTAGGACAGCATCGCGCAGGACAGAACAGAACGGGATTACAGCAGAGGTAAGGTAAGGTAAGAATAAGATGTGGTAATAGGTACACACTACACTACACACTACACAGAACAGTGGACGTGTAACATTGGGGCCGGTCAATGATGATTTAATAGGGATCTTTTTCTGCTTTTCGCGCTGTTCGTCCGTGTCGCAGTCCTTATCCAAGCTGCGGTATCTGACTTCGTGTATCTCTTGTCTGGGCTAGGCTACCTGACCCCGGCACTGGGGACGGCAAGAAGAACGTATTTGAAGGGTTTAAATTGAGTTCGCCAGGGGATTTCGTATAGAAAAGACAAGACCTTCCACACTGCCACACAACAAGAAAAGTCATTGAGCGGACCCAATATGCCACTACCCAAGCAGCCATTAGCCCTCCACGGCGGGTGTAATTGTCGCTCTGTACGTTATCGCATTTCTGTCCCCGAGCAGTCTGATCGTCCTGTCGCACCATACCACGGTCCAAATATACCACCCGCCAAGATGGAGGACATGCCACGAATTCCGTTCGTGCTGTTGGATCACTGTAACGACTGTCGCCGCGCGACGGCGAGTGTGGTTCCGATGTGCTTGGTCACGGAGGTGGCAACGGTGGAGGTGTCCCTCCTCTCATACGATCCGCTCCAACAAATTTCAGAGGCGGACGAGGACGCAAGGAAGTGGCAGCCGCTCGCCTCTGTTATTGAACCTTTCGAGGATGGCTCCAGTGTGGCCTCGAACTCAAACAGCACACTCGGTCATTACATTTCCTCCTCGGATCGGCATCGCTGGTTTTGCAGCCAGTGCGGTACTCCCCTTGCCTACAGCGCCACATACTCTGCATATCCCGAGCCATGGAAAGCCGCCTCCGCGCCGTGGATGTTTGATATCTGGCTAGGAACGCTCGACCGAGAGTGCTTGGAGCAGGAATGGATGAGGCCGGATCATGCTGTTTGGTGCCATTTCGCAGTTTCTTGGATCGCAGAGTTGACAAGGGGTGGTGCAACGAGGATCATGACTGCGGTCGAGGGAAAAGACGGCAGGAAAATTATCGGGATTGAAAAGGGGAGTGATGGGCGAGGCGAGAGTAAGATACCAAATGGGCGGCAATTGGACACGCAACGAGTACCGAGACATCCTTTGTTCATGGTCGACCAGGATGAAGGGGACGATATCAGCGAGTGGTTAAAGCTTTTGAACAAATAGACAGAATTTGGAGGTGAAGGATAGTCAAAGTAAGGAGCTACTTTGTTCAGGGTTGGAATAAGAGTCCACCTGCCCTCGCTGTCATTCTGGATTTGACCGTCAGAATATATAAAAAAATCATACTTGCATCATTTCAAGTTATGCCCCCCCACGCAAGAGCATCCCAGTGAATCCACCTCAAATATGTGCTGGTGCACCCGCCGTGGGTCTGGCTTGCCGATCATCTTGAACCAAACATCGTAGTCTTCGAGGCCGTTGACACGGGCAGCCTCTGTCAGGATCTCTGCAACCTCGACATCATCGACGCCGTCGATAGTATGGCCGTTGTCGCATTCGTCATGTTGGCCTTGCTGCTCATCTGCTGATATATTCCTTTCCGCTGCATTGCTTGTCGACTCACTACTAGAAGTCAAATCCTCAACCTTGTCAGAATTCTCCTCGTCATCATTTTCAAAGCCATGATCGCCGATTCCGTCAGAATAGTCCTCGAATTGATCTTCGTCGTCAGCCGGATCTTCATCGTCGGATGGATTCTCATCGTCGCTTTGCACGCCTTGCGAGATGTTCGTGTCGTCAGCATCCAAGACAACGCCCAGCCTAATGAACCCTGCAGTCTCCTCCTCCGACAACTTAGCACATTCCAGGCGAATCTGCCGTAATCTAGGCCTCCATACCTTGGACAGGAAAAACTCAGGACTCTTGCTGGAGGCTAGCCAAGTGTTGGTTAAATCAATCATCAACACTTCAAGGAATGATATCAACTCTCGTTCTTCGTCCTGGATCTCTTGGATTTCATCGTCCATGGGAGTTGAGAACGGACATTTTTTGTTCCACTGAGTCTGATGATTGGCGCAACCATGCCGGCAGCATGTATGCGTCAATTCGAAAGCTTCGAAGGTCCACAGTCTGATCAATGCCATGAAAAGGTTGTCAAAGGCGGACGATAGCTGTGAAGCCAGAGAAATCCTCCAGAGGTTAGACGGCTTGCGATCTCTGCGGAGTGGATTAAGTTGGCAAAGAAGGTTAACCCCAGGCACACATCCTTGCTCAGAGCAAGCACAAGCGCAGCCATCGGTAACGCTGGAGTTCAAGATTGTAGCCAGAATATTCGAGTGTCGTACAGAATTTGTGAGAAAGGACGCAACCGGAATTGGATCTGGACAAGCCAAGGAGTGAATTGCCTTCAGCCGCCCTGGTCTTTGATGCTCAGCTGGATTTGTGCAATCGTCCCCGCAAGGAGGAAAGTCGCAAAGCAAGTTGGCGCCATGGTTGTGAAACCACTCTGCAAGTTCAAAGTCAAAAGCGACCTTGCGCCAGTAACTTGTCAATGGTGTATGACCTTGGTCATCGTGTCCCTCGATATCTCGAAAGCCGGTATCAAACAATTTCTGTGCTGCATTCACCTGTAAATATCCCGGGGGACAATGCCAGATCGTCGTTTGATTCTGAGGAATAGTACAGGCGGGAGGAGTGTTGACCCCGGCCTTGGAAAGTGCAAGGGCCACTTCAAGCGCCTGCTCATCCAAAATTCTGTCGGGTTTGTGGCCGTTTCTATGCCAGTAATGGTGGGGTAGATGTGTTTCTGCGAGCTTCTGCAGATGCTGTCTTCGATGAGCAAATGCCTCGACCACTAATTCGGCCATGGACGCATCGCCAACCGCGAGAAGATCGCCTAATAACTGCGCAAAAGCACATCTAGCTCCCCAGGAGTCGGCAATGGTAGATCCCGCCGCCAACAACAACTTCGTAGCATTCAAACAATCCTGCCGCATTCCAGACCCGATTTCATGCAGCCTGTTCAGGCTCGTGATGGGGACCCACAGACAGTGCATGGCATAACTCAAGGGCAATTCCCCACTCTTGTCTTTCTGGTTAACTAGCGATGCCCCACCGAATTTGAAGAGTAGTACGATTCCAAGAGGCCATGTAACTGACAGATGAAGTGGCGTATGCCCCCAGTCATTCACCTCGAGTAGCAGGTGTCGTCTGTTTTGGAGAAGGCGGGAGAGCTCGACTGGGTCACGGCGCATGATAGCTAGGCTCAATGGTCCGTTCTCAAGCACTAAGAACTCAGCTTCATTCCCACTTTAGGGATTACCCAGTACCTACCATCATGCCATTCAGGAAAATACGTCAATTCAACCCACCAAAGCGATCGTAAAGGCGAGGGATCAACCTCCAATGCGCCAATACCTATCAGACGCATGGCAAACAGACCGAACTCTTGTTGTTGTCGCCAGGGTAAGGTAGATGCTTCGCTGCGCCATAATAAGCCGGATTGTGTCGATGATGACAACAGTCTACCCACCTGATTAACGACGTGGCTGGAGCTTTTGCACCCAAGGATGCAAGGGAATACAGTAAACGATGGAACGCTTCCATAACTTGATCTGCAGCACCTAACATCAGTTGTTGTATTCGCAAGACTTCATGTCCATGAAGTGCTTGTAACCAATCAGGAACCAGGAGAAAGTGCGGCTTGACGACCTCCGCACGTAAGGAAACGTTTGCTGACCTCCTGAAGATCCAAACCAGATCGAAAGTTCAATGGCATGCTGTAATCAGGATCAGCGAGCACCGGCGTGCCTGAAATCGCCCATACCTCGAGCAAAGTGCAACCTGCCTCATCAACCTCTCTAGGGTGGGCTTTTCCTTCGGCAACCAGCCTCACCAAATCGAGCCGGCAGTGTTCCAGACGCGTCGCAATTCCTTCGGGGGTTCGCGTTCTGAGCCGTAACACTAGTTGCATTGCCGGCGAAGAACGAGAAGAGACCACAGGGATCCAGTCGATCTGGGCGCAGAGCGAATTTCCACCAGCACCGCGAGTGAAGCCTGCCACGACGCGAAGACTGCGAGAGATCAGCATAGAGCAATAGGAAAACTTGAACTGTAGACGTCGTTGCTTTATGCCCTCTATGTGGAAAGGACAGTGCTCTTCATGGTCTGTCTCTCGTGTATACTCGAAGGAGAGAATCTGTTTCCCCGGCTTGTTGCGGCGGTTAAGATAGCGACAAGTACAAACCGATGAGAAAGTTCCTTGGGAAGGGAGCTTCAGCTTTGTGCTGATCTTCGGCCTTTGTGCCTCGACGCAGAACTGGCGGAATAGACTTGGCTTGGCAATGAGTTGTTGTTGGATCGTACAAGCCTGTAGATTCTTCCTGTCTGTTAGGTGCAGCTCCACCACAAGGCTTGAGCTCATTCATACCACGCTCTGCAAAATGGCCCCTGATGCAGCAGGTGACACCCGCATCATAGCAACCTGTCCGGACAAATGATCAATGCGTTGCATGATCGCTTGAAGGCCAGGGTCGAGAGTGGATCTTAACATACGAAGATCACCCTCAACCGTCGAGAAGTTGGTCCGCAGCGAAGAAATGTCCCGACTGGCATTTTGAATGTTGGCGTTGATTCCACTCGAAATGGTGATGACGGCGTCGACTTTATTGTTCACCACATTCTGCATGTTGAGCTGGGTTGACGTGGCTTCTCTGGTGGTAGTCAGTCTCCATCGTAACCAACAGGAGGGGCAAAACATTGACATACAAATTGGCAATGGCCAGGACAGTTTCCAGGTTCTGCTGCAAGCTGTCAATGGTGCCTGACAGGTCGACTAGCGCATCCTTCTTGAAAGGGAATATCAACCTCCTTGAGACTTGATGCAGGCTGTCCCGCTTGAGTGAGGGCCCCTGCACACGTTGAAAGGCGGCGACCTTGCTTTGGAGAGCCAGTATAGATGACCCGCATTCTGCAAGTGATTCTTCGATCTTGCGCGCAACATCAGGCGTTCGTGTTCTTAACGGCGGCAATGCTTGATTTAGAAGGCGAAGGCATTTGCTGAGATCCTCAGCCCTTCCGGAAAGGCCGCCAAGGAATTGATCTTGTCCTTTGAAAGCCGAGAAATAGGAGATGAGGCCGTCGCATACTGTCAGACCCAAAGAAATGACCCCTATCGCGCCGCTTGCAACCGAGAAGGGGTCGGTCATTCTGAGACGTGCCAACTAGCAGTTGCACCAATTCCGTAAGAGTGATAATCAGCTCAGGTATTACCCATTGAGAAGCTAATTCAACGCAGAAGGGGACATGATTGAGCTGATAATGTTTCTAGATGTTGGTAGCAGGAGGTCTGCCTGACGGTTGGAACTCAGCCTCACGCCAACAGCCTCCAGGCAACGAGCGGCGTCTCATTGGTGAAAGGACTGCAGTTCTCATTGGCGGGGTGTCTGATGGAAATCATGTTCGCTTGATATCTCGACGTAAGTGTTGAGGAGAAAGTACATACTCCTCAGGAATTCAGCAGTATGGTCCATACCAGAGTTGCTACTCTGCTTGTACAGGTCGAGTGAGCAAGACTGGAAGCGAACAATTACTTCCACACAGCATTGGACCATCTTGTGCTGGACTCTGTCCCAAAGGTTGTGGTAAGCAAAACCTAGTCTGGTATACAGAAGCTGTAGTGAACGACTGGAATGCTCAGAGAGTCAAGGAAGATGGAGACGATACCAGAACCCCGTAGACGATGAAGCGACGATGAGAAGTGATTTCTTGGCAGCACTCACCGAGCACTTCGGTGGCACTGCGGCTCCTTCCCCGCTGACGTAACAAGGTTCGCCTAGTGGTGCTAGCGCGGGCGTGGCCGGCTCGGTGTTTATTGGAATCCGGACCCGGCATGATTCTATTCATAAAAACAGTCCCGGCGCATCCGTGCGTTGCGTGTACGTTCTCATTCCACCTGTTCACCACTGCTTTACTAACCGCTTCTTTGTTTGGCTTGACTGTTCGTTGTTGTTTATCGAATTGCTGTCTTCTCTTGTGCTCTCTGTTTCAACAGTATCAGAGCCCATCACCTCCATCATGCACATCGCCCCTGCGCTGGTCGCGGGCTGTCTCGCCCTCGAGGCGTCAGCCTTCCTGGTCCCCCTCGAAGTTTCAGAAGCCGCACAGCACGCAAAGTCCGAGTTGGCCTCTCTGCTCGCTACTACGGGTCACACTGTCGACCTGGACTGCCCTGGATGCCCCTACTTTGGTGTTGAAGACACAGAACATCCAGACGAGGACGTTGAGAATAAAATAGTAAGCACGTGCTCACCCCGAGGAGTACGGTGACCATGCTGACAATCACCTTCCACAGCATCTTGAATTTGACATTGATTCTGAACAAGGCCTAACCATCAACGGCCTCCCTATCTTCTCCTCCGACCCTTCCAACGCTGCAATCCCCTTCGTTGTCACCGCCCCCCAGATTCGCGTGGAAGATGGTCAACAAACAGGCCCAGTACAACTAGACTTCGCCTGGGAAAGACTACCACCTATAACATCCCCTGACGAACCCGATATATCCATTATTCCGATCAGATTCACAATCCTTGGCCTTGAAGGCCACCCGGTGAAGGTCGACACCATCGCCATCGAGCTCCTACGAACCCCAGAACAAACCTGCATCGCCCGCATCCTCAGTATCCCCTTTGAAGACACCCCAGGTGCCCAAACATGCGACACAACTTCAAAGTGGTCTCTATGTCGCCTTCGGGCCATCATCGTCGCCCGGCTGCAAGCAATTATGGAAGCTGCGAAAGCACGTGCCTCCACCGCAACAAAGGGCTGGGGCAGCGAGGACGCCGGCGAGGCCAAGCCCAAGGGCAAGGGGTGCGGTCGTGGACGCGGCAAGGGACCAGGCATGTTTGGCGGCCGTCCTCCCCATGGTTTTGGTGGTCCTCACGGCGGTCCCCCTCACGGGTTCCATGGTCCTCCTCATCGTGGTCCTCATGGTCCTCATGGCCCTCACCATCACGGCCACAATTATGGCCGTCACCACTTTCACCGCTTTGGCCACATGCTGCACCAAACGCTCCGGTTTTTTGTCATCCCCGCGATTCTCGGCGTCATTGGAGGTCTCATGGCCAGCGCTATTGGCATGCTCGTTGGTCAGTGCATTTCATACCTGTGGATTCGATTCCATAGGGGCGGTGTGCGCGGGAATGCCACCGGACAGGAGATCCATGTCGTGGAGATTGTGCTTGATGAGGAAGAGAAGGACGCGTTGATAATCAATGAGGAGGCGATGGAATCCCCGCCGGAGTATAAAGATGTCGAAGCGTATGTGACCGAGGAGAAACATTAAATCAACAACTCCAATCCCCCCTAGTACAAATATACAATAAACAAAGGAGCGGGGAACACTGGAGCCTCCAAAAAAGAGGTGGAGAGTAAGCAAAAGAGATCGAACCACGTTTATGAGATACCCCAAGATCATTGCCGGTGTTTAGCAGGATGAAGTCCTGAAAGATGTGGCCGGGCTGAAATCAAGTCGTCTTCCGGTCCTAATAAAGCAAGAGTGGAGTGGCGTGGCCAGTGTGGAGGTCCAAGGTTGCGAGCAGGGAATCTACATACCTCTCCTCAAGGCAGTTTCGAGTTTTGGTAGCGGCGTAGGATATTTTCATGTACCCTGGAAGAACGCGAAGGTATAAGTAGGCTGGGATGGATCGGGAACATCATCCATGTATTAATACCATACGGAGTACAGTATCTCTCATTTGAGCAGAACCCAATTTTCCACAACGATGAGACGTCCTGTGTATGGAGTATTGATTGAATGTGGCGTGGCTATTTATCTGTGAAACTATTTCCATCTCTCTGCCGGTGATCTGCGCAACCAATGCTTCTCAAACTGGTACAAAGTTCGCCACTAGACAACATCCCCACATGCAATGTATGGTATTTCCGACTACGCTCTTCTCTTTTGATCCATCCCCATCAGCCTCGCCGTCAGGATCACTTCGTCAGTCAACTTCCACCTCAGCCAGTCGGTTCGTCTCCCTCACTCATGGTCCTTAGTGTGCTTAATTGTCCCGAACCAATACTTTCCGGTAAATAACCATGGTGACCTCAGCACCGTGGAAGTGCCAGTGCCAGTGCCGGTGCCAGTTCTAATACTGTGGCACCCCCCGGCCAGGGCCCACCAACAGTTCCATCATCTTAAAATTCATGATGTCCAGGAAGCGTTGCACCTCCGGGATGAAGCCCCAGTACGTGCGGCCTAGGTAGGCGCGGTTATGCCGCGTGGACATGTGCATTTGCGATTGGGCAGCCCTCTGCTTGACCTTTGCGGCGCGGGCGTCGATTTGCGAGGCTGTCAACGTTGTGCGTCTGACAGTGCTTTTGCCCGTTCCTGTGCCTGAGTCTGTACTTGACATTGACTCTGGCTTGGAATTGAGGACTGGACAGGAGCAGTGGCATTGCGAGGGTGACAAGCCAGGTATGCCTGTGGCGGGGACGGGACGTGGGACAGGCACCGGTTTCGGATGGCCGGGCGTGGGATTCATCAGCATGAAACTCGGTAGTTGCGCGCCCGTGAAGGATCGGGTTGGTGGAGGGAGGGGCAGATCTCGAGGAAAGTGAGAATCGGAGGACGATGCTAGAGAATTCGTCTCAGTGAGAGTGTACGTCTCGACGAGCGTCCACGTTGATGTTGCTGTCGAGGTCAGCAATTTTGTCGAATCCCCTGCCTCGGTATGTGCCTTGAAGTCGATTTTGGTGCGGGTTTCTGTCTCAGTCTTCGTTTGAGTTTTCGTAGCCATCTCTGTTACAATTGTAATCGAGATCTCCGTTAACGTCGATGTTACCCACCTCGGAATAGTCGCCATCTCTGTATAAACCTCATTCCCGGCATGGCATGGTTTGCAGGTAGGGATATCGGAGCTCATCTGACAGGGAGGACATATCGAAGCAGGTGCCGACACCACAGCCGGAGTCCAGAGACTACCTGGTGCTCCGAAAGCCGACAGGTTGGTGTAGAGAGCGAGCATCGTAGCTAGAATCAGGGCTATGTTGATCCCCACTAACACGCGCGCGATGATAAGAGACTGAGTTTGGCGTTCGGTTTCCACTACCTCTTGTTCAATCTTCGACGATTCTTCGGTATATCTTGGCGAAAAGCCTATGTCGGCCTCTGATCTTTTGATATCGGTGAACAGAGCTCCCGGCCTGGCATACTCACCTGACTTGTCACTTTTCACAAACGGAGTCGGTGGACGTGTAGTGATAGTAACGTCCGGAGAGTCTTGCCGTTGAGCTACAACGACGTCTATGTCGGCTCCATCAGATAGAGCCCAGATGGCAGACGCAGGCGGAGACAGGACAATATCAGCCTGGATTGGCTTCAACGGTGGATTTCGTGCATTGCCATTCCTGCGCTCATAGAGAGACAGTGGTTCGAGTGCATCAATGATAGGTCTGATAACCTCCCCCACTTCTTCAGTTTCATCGTCGCTTGCAGGAAGGGCAATCCTGGACGGGCTTCGCAGTGTGGTTGAACTGGGTGTGAACCTCGGCGAGTGGGGTGCCTTCATGTTCGGACTTGTCATTGGACTTGCAGGAGAATGGCCGCGATGCGAGCCAAACAGGTCGCGACCCTTTCCTATCGGTGAACCCTGGGTGGTCACTGAGGAGAGCTCGCCGCGACGCCTGCGCAACCCGGGACTGGTCAAAAGCGGACTGACAGGGCTGCTGCGACCAGTAGCTTTTATCAGCTCGGCGGTATCTGCCTCCCTGGAAAGACGCGTCGGCGGAGTGGTTGAAGCAACATATCGGGCGACGTTTGAGGAACCTTGCATCGAATCGGTCGAAGATCCGAACGGGGAACCATCGAGCTTCGTGGTGATTGGGGTGGGTCGCTTGGGATGGTCGCCAACAGCATTGTCGAAAGGTGATCTGAATGTCTGCCACTCAATTGGACTTGCCAACGAGGCTACCTCATGGGATAGTTCTGCTTGACTCTCTTCAGAAGGCGCTGCTTGACTTGCTGCAGGAGTTGCGCCTTGACTACTCGCTTCAGGAGGTGCTGTACGCTCAGGCTCAAAGACAGTTCGGGTTTTCGCATTCTCCCAGGTGATTGGCACGGGAAACCTTGTCTTTAGATATTCAAGTAGTTCTTCGTGTTCTGCTTTCGTGATGGGAGCTGAGAGAGCACGATTGGAGAGACCTTCACTCGCAACTGCGCCGGTAAAGCCCAGAACTCTTGGTGACGACGGCACATTGCTTGCCCGGAAAAACACATCTGAACGAGATTCTGCCGGGATCGAAGAGTGTCGCAGCCGCGACGCATTTTGAGGTGCGAACGTCATCTGCGAAAGCTCGAACCGTCGATGAATAGGAGGGCGAGTATTCGTTTGTTCCCGATAATTAAGTCTTTGCCAAGAGGCCCATCTGCTTTCCCGTCGCTGATGATGGTCGGTAACATCTAGCCTATCCAAGGGAGATGGAGCCATGTTAACCGGGCGTGGAGAAGGATGCACGCCGGGTGTTCCTGACGCATCGCTTGTCAAGCTGTTCGGTCTCGAGGGAAAGCCTCTTTCATTGGCAATGCTCTGTCGCACCGAAGAGGCTCTTGACTGGCTGCCCAGGCTCTGCGAGCGTGAAGACATGAAATCACCGAGCACCTCGTGCTGTGGCTGCGTTGACCCAAAAGAACCTCGGCGTCTCGCGGCTTCTCGTCGATCCAGGCGCTCGAGAACTTTGTTGTCATATTCTCGGAATTGGTCGATATCGCGCTTGACCTGCTGCTCATGCAGCTTCTCCATCCAGTGGAGAACGGTTTGCATTTCTGCGTTCACGTTGTCACGTTCTTGCTCGCTTCTCTGGAGGGCTCTTTCAAGAGGACCATTCGATGCTCTGAGCTCTTCCACTTCCCGACGCAGTCGGATAAGCTCTGCTTCTTTGCCCTCGAGCTCGTTGTAATAATCACCCAGTTGCCATTCGGCCCTGTCTAATTTCTCCTGAACGCCTTCCAGACGTCGGAGGCCTGCAAGTTTGTCCTCCAATTCGGAGACACGAGATGCTGAAATCTCCAGTTCTTTTTCCGCGTCTTCTTTTGACATGCGAAGTTCCATCATGTCCTGCTGCCGACGCTCGGCGGACTTCTCGGCTGCTTTCTGTCCTTCTCGCAGTTCTCTGATCTCATTCGCTTGCTCATCCCATTGTCTTTCAAGAACCTTAATATCACGCTCCAGTTGAGCCTTGTTAAGACGAAGTTTTTCGTTCTCGAGCAGTAGATTCTCATCTCCACTCAGTCTTTTGTCCTTTCTTTCGTCTTGTTCTTCAGTGGGTATACAGGTTTGTTGATTGCCGGGTACAACATCTTGGGCATTGCTTCCTCCGCTCGGACTGCCTGAACTCCGGCGAGCGCAACTTCTTTCCTCCGCCTCGTCCTCATGGTACTCAGTGCGACGAATGGTGCTCCGAGGTGAAGGCAATGTTGCGAGCCGGTCTGCGAGGCTGCTCAAGTCGGCGATGTCATTGTCCTGTCCTCCGCCCGAAGCAGACGAAGCTCGCCGTGAAGCTGGTCCAAAAGCTGATGACCGTCGACTTGCTGCTGCTGACTGAGGTCTCAAGCCTCTGCCGTGAGGCGATGTAATGCCACCTGTTCCAAAGGCTTGTTTGTTGTCTTCGGGAGTTTTTGGTTCCCTGCCCTCATCTCGGTTGAGTTCCGGCGGCATATTTTGCGAGTTCATTGTGGCATCAGCGAGGACCAATTTTTAGATTCTTGAAAGGCACTCCTCGGAGTTCCTACACCTGGACTCAGGGTGCTGTATGGAGTTGTCGTTGGCCGATTGATCATCGCTTGAGACTTGGGTCCTACAAATCCTCGGTGCGCAAAGGAAGGGTAGAGTGATTCTTTGTCGTCGCGATGGACGCTTCGAGTCGAGATGAAAGAAATTGCAAGCAGATCCATGATGCCGGTTCAAGAACAATGGGAGACGGAGAATAGGTTGAGTATCACTATTGATAGACAATAGAACTCTCCGCATTCAGAATTAATCGGAGGTTGAAAACTGTAAAGGTGCGGCAGCCGGCTTGACAATGAGAATCGGTGGCACAGACCATGTCACATTCCAGCGGAGTGCTCAGAGTTCAGCTGAGCTGCTCACGGTTGTGCTAGCTTCAGCTTGTCGAGTGTCGATTCCACCCAATTTGGACTGCAAAGGAGAATGTTGACGAGGCAGCCTTCAGCCGTCAACACCTATGCTGCCGCAGGGGGCGGACGTCTCGCATTACGAGTCTGTTGATTTCAACCTGCCTTGTCGCTTGGTGGTTCCGGGCCGCCATCTCGGAGTACGTCGACCTGAAGCGATGAGCGGTGCATGTGTTTTTTGGCCTTGACTTGGACTATCTCTTGCCTTCCATCACCGTCAACGACCAAGGCGGTGAGCTTGCCTCCCCTCACACAGCCAGTGTCGAGACCCTTGGTGTATTTGCGGATCTGTAAGCCTTCTCTAGCGTTATGGCCATAGATAACTGTAGTGTGTGTCTCGGATCCTCGTCCTCCCTTGTGCTTGTGAAAGCGTTTGTGCAGATTGAGTAGCTGTTGGTATCTGTTCCACAACTTGTACCATGCAACGCTACCCTTAAGTTTGTGCTTGTGTGATGGCAAATGTGTCGCGAGATCGAGCACTCTCATGTTCATAGCCGAGACAGGGTCCTGTAGCTCAAGCGCCAGCCCTGGGATGAGTCCAGCATGGACGGCCACAGCTTCACCCTTGAAAGCCTTCATCTCGCCTATCCTAAGTATGATGGGGCATGATTGTAAATACTCGAGCTGTTTGGTGCTAAGAGACCTCGCTAGACGCTGAACAGGATCATCATGCTTATGTCTGCCGGTGTTCTTCTCTGAGTCCAAGCTCTCGTGGGTACCTGAAGTCTGTGCCCGAAAACTCTGGGCGACAAGGAGAAGGCGATCATCGTGGTTTCCTCTTACGCAGGATGCGTGATACCGACGTAATAGATCAATCACACCCAAAGAGTCCGGTCCTTTAGAGACTATATCTCCAAGCGCAACAATGTGATCTTTGGAAGGATCGAACCGCAGCTTCTTCAACAAAGCTTCCAGCTCCTCTTTGCATCCATGAATGTCACCAATAAAAACCAATCTTTTTCTGCCAGACTCGGATCCCGTCTTCTCTTTTGTTGGCCGTGGGAGCAAATTGGGGTCGAGGGTTTTGACGTGAACGGGGCCAGGGAACTTGGAGTGCTTGTTCACCCCGAGGATGCCTCCAGCTGCAGATTCCGAGTTGAGTGCAGACCATGCCGATCTTCCCTCCTGGACGAACGGCGAAACGACCTTGACCCAAAGAATGATTGAACATATGGCAAGAACAATGAGCGCGGGAGTCACGCTCCTAATTCTCAGAGCTCTGGTAAGGACTCTGGGGAGATGTGTGGCGTCATTGTCGGCGAACGCAGGAAGGACTGACTTGGGCATATCGTCCGCTCTCTTCGGGTTCAACACATTTGTCTCTTGCAATGCTCGTGAGGATTTCATGGGAGAGAGGGGACTAGGATATTTGGTCGCTCGCGGGAGTTGTAGATGAGGAAACGATCGGGAAAGGTCCACCGACTACTGCGAGTTCAACGTCAACAGCTCCACTTGCTTACCTTCGCAACTAAGAGCAAGCACACCTCTGTCGTGCGGCGAGCTTTCATTCCCGCAAACACTGACAGCGATGCCTCCATGAAGCGTGAAAGATTGTTGGCATCTGGTCCGCGGTGATTTGGCGTGTCTGGTCAAGCTCCGCAGGCAGTGACGCCGTTGGGTGGTCATGATGGCCATGAACCCGAGGTGTTTAGTCTCGTCCCGTGGCTGGGCATGGCAGAAGCTTAAGTAAGCCCTCCGTCCCTAAGCTTCACTGGTGGCTTCCGCAGCTTTTACCTGACTGCTCAGCAAGCCTACGCCGGAGCAATGATATCGCAGATGCAGAAAACGGCCTAGCCAGCTTTCACGTACCTGTCCCACCGACTGAGACTTTCATATGGCTTGACATTGATCGCCGACGAGTTGCCGGCCTCACCCCTCCCGTCCGTCCTTCCATTCCATTGGTCCTCTACCAGGAGAGACAATGACGACCTCTTCTGGTGTCTAAGCGGTTTTCCTCACCACTGCCATCCTTTTATCCTTTACATGATGTCTTCAGCTGTAGAATGTATCAATATCTACCTATATAGGTAGGTAGAGTTGCCTAGGCTAGGAGGCTCCGTAGCTACCGCTCAGAGACCACATCCTCATGAAAGACTCGTAGTTCTGAACTGCACTTTAAGGTGGACGGGATGTCCCTATTGCCTGATTCTTTCTTTGCCTCCCCCGAGGATAGAGTCCATGTCGAGTACAACCAGGGCAGCTGATCGTGCTACGCATGGCCTTGGTTAAAGTGGCCTGCCATAGGACCTTCGATCCAATGGCGGGAATGCATTACGGCATGAACTCCAGACAAGTGAGACAGTCGAGCGATGCAGACACTACGAGCAAGCAGTCGGGTTCTGCGCATCCTGTCCTCATCAGAGGCTGTCAAACATCATATAAGGACGGTACACGCCGACTGAAGGTTGATATGGAACGCACCGATCTCATTTATTCACATCCTTTGGCCTGCTATCCAAGAGTATGCAATACATGTCAAGGTGAGGCAATATGTGATGCTGTGATTCACAATGCGTGTAGATATCCTCAGCGGCGCTGAAAGCCAGAATGCAGAGCTTGCATACGAAGACCGCTGCGCGCGGTGATCTCGTTGCGTTGCCCTTGTGTTGAATACCCGTTCCAATGTATCTGGCAGAACTTCCAGGTCGTGAAGGTGAAGGGTCGAAGGTACTGTAAGTGTCCAAACGAACATGCGCTCGATCCTGCTAATGTTCCGCATCGTGTTGCAGAGAGCATATCATCGCCCGTGGTACGGTAATGGGCATTAGATGAGATTATGTCTGTTGTTCCGCATCATGAGCTTCAGCCTCGTGTCGCTACACTACTTTAAGGTGGCTGCCCAGACTGACAAGTGACAGGAAGTCATCCAACACGGGCATTCTAATGAGAGGGTGAGGCAAAGAATACACTCGAGTGGTGATAGGGTGCGCCCTTCATATTTACGTGTGATCAGATCAGGGAAGGATCAAGAGGGGAATGGCCCTTTTCATGCAGGTCCAACCGCTGGCGGTATGCAGGATGCATGTTTTGTTACCTATTGAGAGAGACTTCTCCAAGACTCTATGTGCTCGGAGGCAGGACACCCCTTTGGCAAAATATGGTGTTGTGTTACTTGGCAAGTGTTCGAATATCGTCATTGTACGGTCCAGGCACGATCTTCTACGAACCGCGCGGGCTCTTCCACACGCCGAAGCTGCAAATCACTCCTTCTCGAAAGCGTAGATGATTCCTCCTCCGATCTGAGAAGGTGTACCAACCCAAGTTGCACGAAATCGCAGAGGATAGCTTCTTTGGAGTCTGTGATCGCGTCTGAATGATGCCCTTCCTGTTGGTTTACCGATACTAGCGCTGCAAGCATCGGGGTGCCGGGTAGCACATACGGCAGCGGCCTGTAGAATAGAACGCACATCACGGCCGAGGGAGACCAGGCGCTGTATTTCGGGTCGCCAGCATGCCCCTTCGCGGATTGTAGTGATGTACTAGAAGCGTTTGTATCGGCAAAAGTGATGGTCCACCAGGACATCGTTCCGTCCTTCGCCGTAGTTGTAGACACAATAATGTTCTCGAGGCCATTAGTAAGAGAACCATTCGGTAGAGCCAAGGCAGGGTACACGACAGTAAGCCCCGACATATCCCGCACGCCGGGAGTATGGTCCTGAACTAAGCCTTCTGCTTGGAGTTTTCTTCCGTCGTCAAATCCTGTAACGGCCCATTTCCAACCGTTCTCCTCCATTCTGAGGCCCTGGACAAATAGAATTCCTTGAGGCAAAATCGTCTGACTTTCGAACAACAAACGCATGCGCTCCTCCACTGGCACGGACGATAACCTGGTAGCCTCCCAGCCGAGGAGGTTGGCGAGGCACAGGTAGATATCCTCGATCCTGCTCGTTGTTCTATACCTGCTGGCGGAGAATGCCTCCATAATGCCACTACAGCGTCTTCTGATCGCTGCCTTTTCCTTGTCGTCAAATGAAGTCTCTCGCAAGTATCCATAGATTTTGGGCTCGTCCGGGTCAACTACGGATGCCCGGAAGACTCGCATTTTCCAGTAGAACATTGATGCGTCGGCAGAGAGACTTCCAGACAGTAAGACCTTTGGAGCTTGACGGCGTTGGAAAACACTGTGAGAGTTCCTAGTTGGTCCAGTTTCATGGTAGCTGTCGTCGAGACTAAAGATGCAATTCTTGAATTTAACGTGGACCCGATTTCCAAGGGCGCCTTCCAACAGTGTCCAAAGTCGGCGCATCCATCGAGAGAGCGATATCCTCATGAAGCCCTCATATGTTTCCTCAATGCAGATGTCCTGCAGCTCAGCATCCAAGACCATAACCTGGTACGCGTTTCGGAAGACATGCTGGATTCTGGAAACCGCAAGCGTGCGGACGGCGCTGTACTCCCCACGTACAGGGATACATAGCGAATCGAGCCAGAATGGCATTGAAACATTCCGATACCTCCGGACCATATCCATGAAATGACCCCTGTTCAGGTGGCTGAGGTTACCCGCCGTGTCGAAGAGCTCATCCAACAGTGCTTTGAGTCTTAGGATCTGGCACAGCGGCAGTTTATTTTCTCGAGGATTGCCCAGGCCATCAGACCACACGTGCGAAAAGCCGACATAGCGTCGTCCTAATTTATGCGGCACCACTTGTAAGCTCAAATTGCCGTGTTTTTCATCACGGACAATGGTTAAAAGAGGGATGCCGCCCGACCCAATAATTTTTATGAGATCTGACACAGGTGGGCCGAGGAAAGAGCACTTGCATGTCTCGGCAACGTGCCTTGTCTTGTAGGTATCCTCGTCGAGCTGGAAGGCCAAGCATTTCTGACCAGTGCAAGCAGTGTGGTCACCGGCGGCTGCAGGTCGTTTGAGCAAGCTGGCATAATACGCAGAGGAAGGGGAGAACTGTTCCAATACCAGAGACACATCACTGGGACACCATCCCATTGCCAGCATTCGAGTGCGAAGCAAGCCGCCGCCGCCAAACCGAAGGAAAGGTAAGACCGACACTTGGACCGCAAGGAAGGTGAGGCCTCCGTAGAATGCAGAAGACAAATACACACCAAGAGCTCGCAAGGAGAGATCCACTTCTGGCGGCAGCGGCCAGTCCAAGCTGCTATTATCCGTCAGTTGACAAAAGTATGAGAGACGCGCCAGGCATCTTTCGACCTTCTCGACGACGCCCCAAAGAGTGTTGGGTTGGTCTCGAAGTATCCTCTTCAGCGCTGTTAGACGTTGTTGTACATGCAGTTCGAGAAAACTGGTGGTGACTCGACCGTGGCCATGATCGGGATGCGGCTCGACGTACAACTGCTGTTGAAACGCATCTCCCAGAACAATCCGTAAAAGTACAAAGTACAGCCACTCTTGAAGGAACGCGGCCGTTTCGGAACCAGTCTTTTGTGAAAAGTCCCCTGCAAGCAGGCGCTGGACGTCCCAGCCTCGGAGTGTAGGGTAGTCGTCAAAGTCAACTTCTATATGTGAGAGGTCGCTTAGACAAGGGACGTGAATAGGTAGGTGAGCTGGATCTGCTGGTACAGACGCGTGGTCCATGATTCTCGATCGTCTTGGAGCTCACTTGCCACTCAGGACACACAGAATTTATGATCCTCTTCCGTCGGGCCGGAAAATGGCGCTCTCATCGAGTAGACCCATAACGCAGAGAGGACACGGTGAGTCGGTGTAGGAGGCGAGAGAACCGTAAGGCTTTGGAAGTATGTAGCAGGGGCCGGGGGCACTCAGGCATCAGTAAAAGGGTTATTAGGCAGCTTTAGGCTCGCCCGCGCCTCAACCGTGTGCACGACCAATTCGCCCGTGGATGGCCGGCTTACGACGTGCCTGTTACTGTAGCGCGCGGTACGGGCCTAGCCAAGCACGCCAGAGCAGGGACGGCAGGCGTTACAGTAGGTGTGGGGCTGCAGATGTACAATACGCTTATTCATTCACCACCCATTCACTTCAGGCTCACTCTAGCTTTACCATCATCTCAATACCTTGACAGCTTTCGACACCACCACAGAGCGGGCTCGTTCGGCACTTAATCAATCGTCTATCGCTGTAGCTCCAGCCAGAAAATTCGAAACCTTGGAACGCCGTGCGAATAACAGAAGACGGTATATGCGGGTCAGGCATGAAGGCGTTGTGATCCAGCGCTCACCAAAGTCAAGGTCTGAAGCTTCGAGAGCCACTTACGAACATATCCAACCAATAAGAATGATTATACGGATTAACAGACTTATGTGAACCAGTGGGAATTTGTTGGTGTGACTCGGATTACTGCGCCTCTTGAAATAGAACCTTAGCAGGCAGACTCGAAGATGCCGGTCAGCTTCGCAGCCTCACCCACCAATATTCTTGTCCTTCTTTCGATTTTCTGCCCACATTGTCACTAAGCTTTGTGTCTTTATCGGCGCTCCTAGGGTTGTCGACGTCAAATTGAGATGGCTGAGGCAGCGGGAACTGCGACTGGAGTCATCTCCTTGGGCATTCAGGTCTGTCAGGGTCTAGTCTCCTACTATCAGGCCTACCGCGATCAAGACGAGAAAGTCCGCAACATTCTTTGCAACGTCAGAACTCTCAGCAACACTCTTGAGACCGCTCGTGCATGCCTGGCTAAAGCAAATTCTGCTCGACTTGTTGCGATATCTCAGGCCGAGGACAGCATAGCCGCCTGTGCCGTTGCCATCGACAGGCTGGAATCGCTCCTTAGAAGATGTCGTCAAACTATCTCACCGACAGCATCTACGTCGGAGCACATTCAGCTCGCATTCCGCAAGGCCGCGTTCCCTTTTCGACAAAGCACAATACGAGATTTCTCAGAGACGGTCAAGGGTTTACAGGCCAACGTTTCACTTGCCATACAGACTCTACAACTGTAATGATCGCTTTTTCACATGAAACATCTCATCCTCAGTGCTTCCCGCGAGGCTTACTAACTGCTAGGACTTTAGGGAAGCTAGTGGCCATCTTCTCAACGACATATCCGCGGGACTACTTCAGGCGGTTACGAACAGCGACGACATTTCTCGGATCAAACATGAGCTGAACCATCTGTCTGGACGGCTTGGGGGCCGCCGCTCGGAACTGAAAGACGTTGAGAGCGATACAAGCGCCATTGGTCAATCACTCCGGCAGGAACTCCCCCTCGTCTCCCGGAAAGCATCGCAGGTTGCACCCGAGTTGGGCGGTATGCGCCTGTCGATGTCGTTGGTCGATCAACAGATGACTGTGTTGGGAGATGAAGTCAATTCTGGCCTCGCTAGCCTCGAACAAAAGCTTGACAGTCTACCTGGAGCGTTTGAACACAGGATCCTGGCACTAATAGACTCGTGCTACGCAGGAAGGTGTTACTCGGGTGCCAGATCATCCCATTCTCTGGAACACATAGTGAGGGTACTTCAAATTGTTTGCTTACCAGCTAATAACGAGTGATAAGGCAAAACAAGAATCTCGAATGCAGATGGAACTGCTTCGAAAGCCAAGCCTGCTCCAATCTTTGGGCAACATCATCCGAACCGAGGAACAGGAGGCAGAGAAAGGATATCCAACAAACAGCGACTTCTCCAAGAACAACCATGTCGCTATGGTGTCCAGGGACGCAATACTGCCTTTATGTTCATGCAGGATTGGCAATTCATACCAATCTCGCACTTGGTCAACCAGGTATTTGAACTTGAGTCAAGCCTTCGCTGTCTCTCATATACACACAAAGGGATGCCCATTGGCGACCCAGAAGAGGAGCACGACTGTTTTAGCTGCGAATTACTCATACAGGGGCCGCTTCATATCACGTCTACTGTCATTTTCCGTCTCGATCACATCCGGAGCAGGAGGGATGTCCATCAGTCCTTCTCTTACCTTTCGTGCAACAAGATCAGACTCGTCTCCAGCCTTCTCTCTATTCAGCTTGGATTCAATTAATGGCTTCAGAAACAACTCAGCAGAGCCCTACTGCGATTGGGTCGCTCGTGAGCTCCATCGCCTCTTCAGGGAGCGGGAGGCTTCTCCGACTGACGTGGACGTTTGGGGAGATAACTTATTACATGTTAGTACAAGGCAGGAGGCAACGGCAACAGCTAAATCCTTTTTTAGTTTGCTCTTCTACGAGCAGTAGACCTACAAGAAGGTGACTCATACAGACGCCTGATACGTGCGATGAAGTCCTGGGGAGTCGAAGAAAACCATGCGAATCTGGAAGGAAGGTAAATGGAAACGGTTGCCATGAAATTGGCGTGCATGCTGAATGTGTTTAGGAAACCCCTTGACAATATGATAGAATGGAGTTTTGATACTACGTATGGGAGCGTAGTGGTCGATACGAGTCTTGAGCTGTTCGACCAAGGCCTTCAGGTCTCGGAATCCTGGTGGTCCAAGATGAACACTCCAAGGATTTATTGGCCGGAATACACTCGATACGCTACCTTGCGTCTTCACCATTATCGCTGCCAAGAGGAAATTGTCAATGGTATAGGCTTCGATTTCCAATAAGAGAGCGTTATTGACTGTGAGCAGAATTACAATGTGGCCCTCTTTGCCGGGCAATACTTTTGAAATCAGAAAGAGAAGTCGCCGAAGTTCTCGACCGTTCGCCCGACTCTCTTTGCGAAAGGACTCTCCTGGGACAGAACCCTTTGCATCTGGCTGCGAACTGGCCCCCCGGAATCAAGATACTGTTAAACGCGGGAGGGCGAAAGTTACTCGATCAGCTGGACTATGGCGGGGTTCTCCCTGTAGCATACGCAACCCACGCCAAATACTTGGAAGCAGTTCAGCTTTTTGTTGAAGCCGATTGTGCTTTCTATGCAGCGCCACCCTCCCAGTTCGATCCTGACGATAATTGGGTACCTCCTAAGGACGACGTCTTGTCTGATGCGTTGTGTTTAAGCTCCATGGAAATCATGAAGTATCTGGTTGAGGCATTGGCAAGCAGACGGAAGCGCCTGGCCTCCCTTGCTCTCCAAAATCTGCCACGCAAGGATATACAGCTCTTGGAGCTCTCTCCTGATACCGTTTTGGATGCTGATGCGTGGTTGGTGACAAAGATGCTTGCGAAACACAACATCCCAGTACCGTCTAGCTTGCGGGTCCCGGACGACTGGCCAACGATATACCATTCGTTGTTCCATTCGATGTTTTTCGGCAGCATGCCACCGAGAAAATACTCCGACCTCCTCTACAACGCCGGCTTCCGCGACATTCATCGAACTGATGATCAGAAGAAGAGCCTGCTAATGATGGAGATCCCAAGATACAATCGAACTGACTGCTTGAGCAATGCTGCAGGGTTCTATCTCTGGCTCATCAGCAAAGGCTTGAGGTTGGACCATAAGTCACTTCGTCTCACGGAGCTAGGAGAACAAATCCCACACAGTCCAGCTGCACTGTACGTAAGCAGAGTCATAGCTAAGGCTATACGAGGATGCTGGGAATGCGCGTGCAATTGGATGAGTTCGATATTGTTGGAAAACCCTTGGCCAAAGAGGCTGAAGGAAAAAAGGCCCCGTAGCCTTCTAACCAAGCTAGTTGATGAGACAGTGACGGACGACTGCATCTGTGCATGCTCACCGCAGGGCTGCTCTGCACTGACTGCCATGTTGAAAGAAGCTGAGAGACTTGTTCCCGAAGCGGACACGAGTTCTGGAAAACATTTTGTCAACTGTCTTATCAGGTCGCTGGACCGAGCAAGGACGGACACATGGGAAGGTTTCACTGCCGACGTCGTGAGGTTCATGACCTTCCAAAAGCTTCTTCTGACGCATACATGTTGTACTTGGAAAGATGGATACAGATCTGGCGATTTCGTCATCTTCGACGAAGAAGACCGAGACGAGATCCGTGAAGAGGAATCAGAAGACCTGAGTATGCTCGAGTCGCTGATGGATGAGTTTCAAGAAGCCTTCCAGGAACTGAAAGTTCCTCTCCTGGTGTTCCTCGAAGAATACTGGGAGCCCACAATGTCTGAAGTCATGCAACCCCGCAGAGTAGACGAAGACAGCGAAGCCAAGATCGTGGAACTGGGGGTTGTCCTGGAACCCAAGGGGCCACTTGACCCAGGAGCTACAATGCCAACCATCCGAAGATTCAAGCCGCAACGTCCCAAGGGCTTGTCAATCCCTTCAGGCAAAACGCCAGCAAGCGGTCACAGATATCGGAGGCGCCATTCATGCTAAGACACCGGCGTAACGCGTACATTTCGAGCAAATCCCGCGACTCGTGGACAAGACATGGTCAGGACAGAGACACAGTCGTTATGCTTGAGGCTCAACAATTCGAGGGATATATGCGGTCGGCTCATAAGTGGTGAGGTTATGCGATGGGCTCATGTACAGCCACAGGGGGACAAGGGGGAACCCAGCCACCGACATGAAGTGCACAATTTTCCTTTGCGATTCGCTTGGGGATTTCGTGTTCACGGCAACGCAAAGCAGATATCTCACGAGTGGCGCTATCAATCAAGTTTCCCTATCGGTTCTACGCAATTATACTCATGCGCCTCTGTTCATGCTCGTACCCATCCCATTGTGCATTCTGCGTCCCGCAAAAGTAAGATAGATATATATCGACCATACCCCTCTGCCAAACACTCTGTACCATACATAATATGTATGCATCAAGTAAAATTTCCTTCTTCACGCGAACTCCAATCTCCAATGCCGACAGAGGAGATGCCAGTCACGAACCAAGTCAAAACGATCGCCCACGGCCTTGAGCAGACCTCCCAACTTCCACTTCCAACAGCGCATGGAATCTCCAGCCAATAATACCCATGGCCAAGCCCAACAGAAGAAGATCGACATGATCGCAATTAGTGTAGTGTCCGAGCATGGACTTTCGATACACAGTACTTACTGCACCGCTCACAATCGCATATAGCCGCAGAGTCATAGCAACGAGATTGTGACGCAAGGGCATGATTCTGCCGTTGGGCGTTACCGGTAACGAAGCGAATCATGAGATGTTGAATATGTACCATGTATGTCGTTGGCCGTCTGATTGGCATGGGAGGGCCAACTAAATAGGTAGGGGACGGGCGAGACTGGAAAGTGGATGGATGGTTCAGGAACGAGTAAGTCAGTCATTTGAAGATTCGGATCTAGATATGTCGAGATTTCAAGCCTGGGGGTTACCATCATGGGAGTGGAGAGAGTACAGGAAGATGGCAATGGTGTTAATTCACTTATTGGGAAAGATCGAATAGATGCTATTATTTGGATGCTTCCTTGGTGGAGTTGCGCAAATGCCCACAGGCTGATCCTACCTTATTAATGCTCAGAGGACATGAATCAATGTTCTCCGCCTAGTGCGATCCGCCTAGTCAAACCATGTCACGGCTGGCTGGTAACCTGGAAATATGATGCTAGGTTCATTATTCTCCTGGCGGAAACAGTCGTCTTGCCAGAGTTCCAGCGGCGCTGCACTGTGTAATAGGCGTTGCCATTCCTCGCCGGCGAGGTTATGGTCAACGACCATGGAGTCGGTACACTCCATCAAGACCGAGGGATCGGGTATTTTACCGAGCAGGTCGTCAATACGAGAAAATTGCATTGACGCATTTGGGGGCTGATCGTCGAAGTATTGCTCCGTGGCAGGGTTGACCATCAGCCAGGACTGAGTCTCAGGTGCGCCATGGGATGGGTCTGACTGGCTGACAGTCGACTGCACGTCAAGCTGTCGGGCTTGGAGAGGGGTATGCGCGCTCAGGCTATCTTCATCCATGGTCGTGTCGCTTGATAGATTGCCCGGAAGCAGTTGAGGGGAGCGTGTTATCGATGCGTTCTGTGACCTTTGATCCCGACTTGGGCTCTGCCTCTCCCGTGCTGCTTGCGTCATCGTAACCACAACACGGCTCAAGGATGTTTCCAGGATATCGTCGAGCATTCTGCGCTGTTCGAGACCGAGGTGTAAGACCGAATTGTTGAGTTCGGAGTTGATGGTTGCCGCCAACACGCGAGGTGCCTCCCGCTCGAAATACCCCAGGAAATGCTGTATACACTCCTCGGAATAGTCGCCGATAAACGGTGACCGTGGTAGATCAGACTGAGGAAAGAGGATGCGAAAAATGGTGAACCAGCTTTTGGTTCGCTCCTCGCGGGGCGTCCGGCGTTTGATCTCCGACATCTGGTCGGTGGTCATCTTCTCTTCGAAGGGCGAGAGTGACACAGTGCAGGATCTAGCCCTTGCATGCTTGTCGAGCGACACCGCCGTGTCGAAAGATCGAAAGCAGCAAGAACAGTAGTGCAAAGGTCGGCTGTGGACTCGGTACAGGTGTTGCTTCAGGCGAGGTATCGTTGTTAGAAAGCAGCTTGAGCATCCGCGATACTGTAATTCGGTCATGTTGAGTTCCGAGTATCGTGCAGGGTCGAATTTGGAGTACGGGCATGCCAGGAGTTTTCCATCATCAGCAGCACCATACTCTCGGCGGGCACTAGGCCGTTTCGACGGTGGCCTCTCGTTGTCGTCGTCTTTCTCGTCGTTGGTATGTGCACGTTTCCTGACCGAGATGGGACTCGACGGCATTGTTTGTGATGCCTTGACGCCGGAAGTCGAGCTGCTCTCCATACAAGAAGAACCGGGCGACCCGGTGTTGTGACCTCGCGAGCCCCTTGTGCGCAGAAGTAATGTCGTGTATGAACATGCAATCTGCTCGGCGACCGTGCTTTGTATAGCCCGCCGCTGCGAAAGCGATGGTGTTTCACTCTCGAACTGGACATCGCCTGGGCCAGGAGTGGCCATGAATGAGAGTTCTCCTTCAGACTCAAACACTTCGTCGGTTTCGAGTCGTGACTGGCGACATGCGTCGCTCTCCGTCGCACTCGGAGTCATCGCACCTCCCCGAACTGTCGAAATAGATTCAAAGCCGCTTGAAAGGCAATCTTGAGAACCAAGATGTTGTAGGTTGGAAGGCAAAGCGTGTACACATCCTGCCGCGAGCGGACCAGAGTTCTTTTGCTCGCCAGCATCGTGCTCCGTACTCTTGGAGATTGTTGGCTCAACACCCTCCAGTGAGCATTTAGGGGAGACTCCCCTATCTCCGAGGAGGCCTGCCTCTGGAGATGGTGCTGGCCGTGCATGCTGTGGCTCGGCAACGTCCTTGATGTCTTGTACCTTTGAGGCTGAGTGTGAATTCAACGGGCGGCTTTTGTTGTAGTCGTCGTCGTCCATCTGGTCTTCGCGGATACGAGAGTCGAGGCTATAAAGTGAGGTTAGGAATATGTCAGAACGATGATCGCATCCTACTTACGTTGTATGGTGGGTTTGCAGCAGGCCCCTCTGCCGCACAACTTCCTTCCCTTCCCTGTCAAGGGGTGCAGGCACAGTAAGAGTATCGATAGTGTTCATAGTGCACTTCGCCGAGATGTCTCGCTTGATTTCCATGTTCTTGACAGTGTCCGGCGGAACGAGAGACCCTAGACTGGACGTTCGTTTTAAACTGCTATCGATCTCAGCAGCACCTGAAGAGATAGCAGAGGGACGGTGGTCAGCCACCCATCTGGGATGGGAATTGAAATCAAAAGGTTTATGAGGCCGGTCCTCTTCCCAGAGGGATGTCGGAAGGCCATATTCCCGTGTGGCGGTGATCTGAAAGTCTTCTGTCCGCCCCAATATTTCCAAGTTGAAGTCAGTAATGATGCTGTCCTCAGTGCGCAACTTCACAAGCACTTCGACGCCTTGCTCTATTGGCACGTCGTCCTTCCAGACCCTCCTTTCGTCGTCGTAAACGCACAGTACTCTTTTCTTCATCTTTTCCGCAGACAGTCCCCAGGAGTCTGGATAGTGCTTCTTTCTCCTCCGCTCTTTGCCAACAAGCGTCACACCGCCTTTGGACCAAGTAAGCCCTTTCTTTTGTGGCCGATTGGTAGAGCTAATTGGCAACGCTGCCGCACCTAATCGATGCGCATCAAGAACCTTTTGGTGAGCGTCATTCCGCACCCAGTCCGCATGCTCCATTGCATCTTTTCCAGCTCCTTGAGTTCTGTAATTGTTGCACTGCTGTTCATACACGGCGCGAAGCACACAAGCATCGAGATGCATGTAGAATGCTTGAGCATTGGTGAACGATACACGACAAATCGAGCACATCCCAGTCGCATCGGGGCAGTAGCTCGAAAGTTTCCTGCTGGTATTGGCAGGCGAACGCCTCCTGCTATTCGGGGGCGTCTGTTCAACTCCGTGCACCGACGTGAGATGCCTTTTGAACATATCGGCGCGGTTGAATGACTTTTGGCAAGTAGTCCCAGATCCAGGGCAAAATCCGCAAACTAACTCACCCTTGAAGTGCGTCAAGGTGTGTCTATTCGAATCATGCTTCCGTGCGAAGCCCTTCTGGTGATACTCGCAGGTCAGGACTGGGCACTTCTCCGGCCGCTCGGATTGATGGGTCAACATATGAGCTTTCATATCCTTGAAGACTTTGCCACAGTCTGGATGCGGACATCGCATTGCTTGTTCAAGACCAGAATTTCTGGATGGCATAGCCTGTGATTGAATGGAAGCAGATTGGTCCAGTGGAGCAGACGAAGTCAGCCGCGAAAACGAAGACGGAGATGACCCTCTGTGAGACAGTGAAGAATATGAGTCGACGTATTGCCGCGGTGACGGTTTTCGCCCTGGCGAAATCGTCTCTTCTGGAAAGGCCCGATAATCATGGCCAACGGTCTCCTCGGAATTGTGCATGCTGAGGTGTAAATTTTCGACACTGTGTGTTGGCAGGTGGCAGAGATCTGGATGAATGGAATCGCCATGACCTGTATAGTATGGTGTATATGAGTTTCTGATGGCAGCCACATAATCGAGAGCCATATCTAAGTGTATCCTATGTAGTTCGTTGGCGCGCACTTTGAGAAGACCAAGTCCTGGGCGACGTGGGCCTCAGCCGCATTTGAGGTATAATATCACTGATAGGGCTGCACGACTGGTCAGTACCGTGGTCTGGAGAGTAACTTACCACTGGATCATGCAAGAGGTTCAATGCGTATATCTATATATCCATGAAGAGCGAAAGGCGAATGGTGGTTCGCACAAGGCAGAAACGAGTTGATCACAGCTGTGCATTCGCGCACTGCCATCCTCGTATCTGTAAGGCAGGTGTGATTGGCGGACAACGTCGCAGAACCTACGAGTAGAATGCGAGAACGAGATTTAGCGCGGGACGACTGTACGAGGATTGAGCCAACTCTATTAATGGCCGAAGATCTGCTGTCGAGGGATGGACGTTGCCTTCGTCTTCAGTATCGTATTATGGCAGAGGGAAGAGAATGTGCCCACACAGTGGTATGGAGTACCACGGTCCGATGCCAGAGGCACTTTGCTGGTCACGGTCATTGACGTCAACTCGCTTCATTTCAGCCTTACCCGACGATGCGATGGATGCCTGGACCCTTTTCGCAGGAGAGCCGAGACTCGACGGATTTCCAAAGAGATGCAAGCGGCGGGTGAAAAAAGGGCGACTTCGAAATGAACACGAGGTAATTTCCGATTGTGGGAAGCGACGAGCCCCGCCAAGTTCCAGGAAATTTGGCCCGCAAGGAAGTGACGATGACGGAATGACAAGCCCAATCAATAATGCGACAAAGAGACTTGGCGCTTCGACGGCTGCCTTCCATGCTGCGTAACTCGATATGAAGTACCCAGTATGTCTTTGCATTAGACAGACACCTGGCCAGACGGGGGCCTCACAGCCTGAAACACATCTAGCCACTGTGGTACATAGACCGCCTCACGTACGAGGATTACTCCGGCTGCAAGCATGATGCGGGCAGTCACCGCAGAGCACAGCCCCATCGAATCACAGTTGACAGCGGTCCGGGTAGAAGCCGAGCCTAACATCAATTGGGAAGACGAGCCTCTGACTCGCCTTGTCTCGTCTTGACATGGGCATCAATTTCCAGCTAGCGGGTCCTGGGGCCAGCCTGCCCAAACCGGCCTGGTAAACACCAACAGACGGCAGCCGACCGGGGGCCAGCGACAGATCTATCCAAGGAGAAAGCCTCGCTTCACCCCATCCGAAACACTGTCTTTGCGAAGAAGAAATCGTGGAGAGATTTGACTGGTGGATCACTTTGGCCTGGAGAAGGCGAGCGCATGGCAGACTTGGTGTCGCCGGCCGTGATATTTTACCCAGTCCCCCCTCTCGCGCCCATCTCTTTGCAGGCCATCTATTACTGACATACCTTTGTGCTGGCACTGTGCGCCGCGACGTTCGTTACCAGTTCGTGACACTCGTTTCACTTCCATTCCACCCTTCAGTTCTTTCCAGCGACTTCAACTTTGCCCCTGGCTTAGTCCGTATTCCAGCGAAATTTAGCCTGACCCGACCGCACAAACAAACATCAAGATGCGCTTCTTCACGGCCGTCGCAACCTTCGGGCTCCTCGCCTTCGCGGCTGCCCAGAATGCGACCACTACGGCGACGAGCCTGAGCGGCGCGGCCTCGACAAGCGCGGCCTCTTCCGCCGCCTCTTCAACCGCGTCTCTGAGCCCACAAGTGAAATGTCTGCAGTCATGTAGGTCAACAACGGAGATAGCATGGAAGGAAAGAGGCTGACCACAAGTTGCAACCAGGCGGGTCGGCGGATGTGTGCTGCCAAGCCAAATGTGTCGGCGTGCCATGCCCATCCCAATCGCAGGCGAATGCGACAACCGACTGCGCTGCCAAGTGCCCACAGGGCAATGGCACGGCAAGCGAGACGGAAGAATACGCCAATTGCCAAGCATCTTGCATCAGCTCCTACTTCCTGACCTCCTCGGCCACCGCGGCGCCCACTGCCAGCTCCACTGGCGCCTTCGGCTTCGGCGACGCTTCAACCACTGGCACCTTCGGTTTCGGCGACGCGACTACGACGGACGGTTCAGCGACAGCGACCGGTAAGTACCACTGGGACTTGGTGCTTTGTATATGCTGACAAATTTCCAGGAGGCAGCTCAGCCACCGGCGCGTCATCCACGGCCACAGCAGCAGGAGATTCTGGCAACGGCGCTGACAGCCTTCATATCGGCAGTGTTGGGCTTGGATTCTTGGCCCTGGTTGTGGCAGGAATGGCTTTGTAGGAGCCAGGATACTCCGATCATTTCGATTCGAAACTTTGCAAGGCTATTGAGTCCGCATCACCTTTTGAGCGAGACTCCGATACGATTCCTGGAGGCGTTCGCGTACATATATCAGCAGCCTAGTGTCCTTGGAGGACAGAATCTTTACTATTCGAATGTATGACGCTCTTACGAACCGTTTTCTGGATTTTCTTTTGTCGAAGCTCGGCGACGCTCGCGATCCTGCCGGGCGTACGCTGGAAGGGTCCGCATATTCAGATGGTCCCTTGAAGGTTGGCTTCCCAGCTTTTTTTACTTATTCTGCACCTCTGCCCTTCTCGCCCCGCCGTCACGGATTGACAATACTAATCCTATACTTCTTCGAACCCTGAAGTTGAAGAAAGGTCAGGACAAGCAGGCCGCCACCAGGCTCGTGCTCGCATTCCTATGCGTAACAGACGCTAAAAGGTTCAGCCCTAGGCCATACCAGGGACGGCCCATAAGGAATATAATTTATTATCGCCTTCGAGTCTGCGGAGTAGATGGATGTTAAACTATCGAAGCACTATGTGTCCATCGCATACCGAGATGCCGGCCAAATCCTCAGCCTCTGTCGCACCAGAATTCCAGATCTCCCCACGGCCAACGCTCAATAAAAACCTCTTCAGTCCTCGCGGCTCTGGATAATTTTCTTGCACAGAGCTGGGGCGTCCTCCAAGCGACAATCCTTCGACTCTCCATTTGGGCGGCCTCCTTTAATATGTGTGTTTGTCAACTCGTCTCTACAATTTGTAGTTTTTGAAGGTAATTCGACATTGTGGAGAATATCTGAGGGCACATGGCTTGTTTATTGGTTGTTATTTCAGCTCCTGCTGGTAGGTATGTAGCTCAAACTACCAACACAGAGCCGTGTCATCACCACCAAATCGCATATCCCATCAAGCTCTTACATATGAGCGGCGAAGAATGTCCTAACAATCCTGTATCCTCGGAGATACTCCTCATACGCGTGCAGGTTGTTGAAATCAGCACTAACGATACCGTTGATTAGGAACGTAGCCTCTTTGCAGATGCCTGACCGAGAACTTACCGCGATGTCATCCAACCATGCACTTGGTCACCAAAGGTCTCCAGGTAGCTCTGCGGCGAGGCCTTTTTAAGATTTGCGAACCACGCTTCGACATACTGGATTGGTCAGTGTTAGTAGGGCTCTGCGGTCTGCCCAAGAGACACTAATGACCAGTAGCAGGACTTACCTCGGGGTCTTCATCCTGGCTAGGCAGAACACAAAACGGAACAGTGACGTGCTTTGTATCTTCAACATCCATCAGACTGGGGTGTGCGCCGGCTGCAGCGCTGAATTTAGTCCCCTGGGTGGTCACCAGGGCAGCAATTTTCACGCCCCAGCAGAAGCCCAATATCGACCATGTCTTTATCTGCGGGTTGGCCTTTTGGAAAGCGTCAAAGAGGGGTCCGATCAAGGGAACAATCTTGTCTGGGTCGGCTGGTCCGGTCATGAAATCCACAACAGCCTTCATCTGTTTGGGTGTCTTCGGTGGGAAGTTCGCCAGATCCTGCGGATGGTCGCCCCAGAAATCGGGCATGAACACCTTGAACTCGCCAGCGCCGTCGGGCAGTTCGGGATAGTCCCATGCCAGAATGTCAGCACCCTTGATTGCTTGGACATAGAGGCCGAAGACGTCGTATGCGAGAAACACACCCCGTGTGGCCTGATCACTGCCAGTGACATCTGGCAAGCGAACGTTTCATCAGTAGTGAATTGCGTCCCCAATCCGAGCGGTCTTACAGGTTTTCATTCCGTTGAAGTTTTCATATTTGCCCTTCTCTTCATACGTGTAACCACCTCGTAGCACGATTGGCGGTCGACTGCAGCAAGCTTTGCTCTGAACTGTGAAACCCATGCTGGAGTCAGATCTGTCAAACTGTAGTCTTCAGAGAAGCGAAGACTTGAACGTGAGGCAGATGATCGGAGAGTGCCCTGGAGATCTCAGCAGAACAGCCGTAGTTGGCACGTTTATATACCTGCATCGAGCCGGGCATTTCAATTCAGAGCGACCGGGTCCTCCCCCATGCACGATTCATCAACCTTACCGGGCTGATGTCCAGCAACCCCGGCTTCTTAGTCACTGGCATCCGGTGCCATTGAGGACACCAGTCGCCTCCAGATGGACGAATGCCAGCCAATCACCGCAGCAATTCGGAGTCGACAGAGGGGTGCCGTCGGGCCAGCAGTATCTCAACACTGCTTCTGCAGGATATGAAGTTCGTATTGCGGTGGCGCCATTATGTCACCGTCGCGTCCCTGCATTGCTCCGGTCATATAAATCGGTGCAAGGTCACGAAGATGAAACAACAAACAGCTCTACGAGGAAAACAATAGCAGCTGTACGCGAACTGACAGGAAGCTCCGAGTTTGTGGCTGTACGGCGATTCGTCGCTACCATTCCTGTTTTGGTCCCCAGCGTCCACCATCTCTCCACTCGCATCGATATACTCATCACGTCCTTCCCGACATGGGCATACTGACCTTCGGTTTAGGTGAAGGCTTCGCCGGTAAATCGAATGTTTAAAGCTTCTTAAGCTTCTCCACGTCCCGGGCCCATCCCAGCTCCATAAATGGATCCCCAAGCGTTCAACGACGCGTGGTCGTGCGTTAGACTTCGATCTCCTCTTCACTCGTATAAACAGCGGTCCCCAAGCGCACAAACCCACCTTTTCTCAGCATTACTAATGAGATGTGGCTCTCGACTGCCATAAGGTGTCTAGCCGAACAGTTCACATGTCGTCCATGGATGCAAGCAGACCCGTTGTTCTTCTCGACAGCCCTTGATGAATCAGACGGCGTCCCGTCCCTCCAGCTGCGAAATGACTAAATTCGAGCCTAGCGCATGCACTGCAACCTTCTCTCGACGGCGAATGACTAAGATGTGAGGGCGTGTTCTTCACATTCCGAATTTGTCTCACGTTTTGGAGTTATCACCGGCATTGATTTCATTCCCCCCTTCTACACGTCCATTACCTCGACTCTCCCCAGGGCCAGGGCCGGGAAATGTCCAGGAACACCAGTTTCCCTCCCTCAAGCGAACCACTCCGGAACCATGACTCACTTGTCTTGCAGCCGAAGCATACTACTGGAGCTCTGTCCTTTCTGCATCCCACACATGCAGTGTTCCGTCACCGAGACCTCCAGACAACTGAGAAGTCGCTGTCCACCGACGAGAGAAATGCCTCCGAGGCTGCATTGGGAGCGGACTCACTACCGTCCTCGAATCAACAACTTGCTCGTGATGTACGGTTCGCGTGGAGGTCAAGGGACAATCGCAAGGGTCGTCATCTCCTGCTATACAAGCCGACAGTCGACGCAGATCCCGCCTCGCCGCTCTACATCATACCAAAGAGGACCGCGAGTGTCACCGAGACCTTGAAGGGGATCAAGTGTATGTTGACCTGCTTCCGGTATTGGGACATCTCGTATCTTGTGGCGATCACTTTCTTTACAGCCTCAGCTACCTGGATCCTGAACTCATTCTTCCTATGGCTTCCGCTTGAGGCTCCCGAGAGCGAATTCTCAGGAGAAATCCTTGTTGGCGGTGGCGTGTCCGCGTTCGTGGGTGCGACGTTGTTCCAGCTTGGCTCGGTCCTCCTGATGATCGAAGCCTTCAACGCCGAAAGGGTCGGATGCTTTGGATGGCAAATTGAGAAACTTGTCTCCAAAAGCGCCGGGCGGGACATGGTCCGCATATCCCCCAACCTCCAGCACTGCGTCCACCACCACAATGATAAATCGGGAATTGGAAAAGGGCGCGGCGATGGGCAAGAGTGGCAGTGGTTTCCGAGTTGGGATACAATCAGTTCCCATTGCATAAGAGAGATCGGCTTCCTTGCGAGCTTCGCCATGTTCTGCGGGACCAGCATCTTCTGGATCAGCGGCTTTGCTGCTCTCCCAGGAGTCATCGACCACATGAGCCAGGGAGCCCTGAACGGTGTATACTGGGTCCCGCAGATTGTAGGCTCAGTGGGTTTTACAGTCAGTGGGTATGTGTCCGCCAGTGCTTCCATGTGACACACCGGACCCGTGCTCTCACCTGCTTTTAGAGGCTTTGATCTTGAAGGATACAACTCTAACGCGACCGACACACAGTTTCTTGTACATGCTCGAGACACAGACGAACTGGTACACTCCGTCTCCACACGTTCTTGGATGGCACGTTGGGCTCTGGAACGGTATAGGCGGAATCGGTTTCGTTGTGAGTCGCGCCCAGCCAGCTGCCCAGATCATCACCTCGCTCGCCTGCTTACCCGCCTGCCTGCCTGCCTGAAACTTGTAGAATCCTCGCTGACGTAGACCAGCTGTGCGGCTCCCTCGGCCCGGCATTTGGCAACTCTGGTGCTCAGTACCAGTCCGCGCTGGCCAATTTCTGGGGCGGCTGGGCTTTCTTGATCGGAAGCATATTGCAGTGGTATGAGAGTTTGGACAAGAACCCTGTGGAGAAGCAGTAAGGCTATCTCGAGACCGTAATGTACCAAATCGCCTCACGAAACACCGAATACATACTTCCGCATTCATCGTTGATTGCGTGAGGATCAACTCGCGTTGGCTCCGCACGTGTGAACAAGCCACTGGTGTAAGCTTTCTTAGCCCATGCGGACGTAAAAGTTTGTTATGCCCATACAGGAGAACTACGTAGGCTTCCTAGCAAGCAGCTATGCATCTGGAGCTTACTCCACGAACCATGCACTCGTACTCTCGCAGGGTATTCTCCATCTAAGCAAGCATTCTTACTCACTCGTACGGCTTACAAAGTACATCCCTCGGCAGGTCTGGCCTACTTCATCCACCGGTGCCGTAGGGTAGACGGTGGGAGACTCTGTGCAGTAACCAATGTGGATCTACAATGGGCGTCTGCGAGGTATCCTGTATACTTAAACACGCACTTGGCCACTTTCAGCTTTATTTTCGTTCAACAGCCAATCACCGGGACTGGTAGTCCCCGACGCGGGTCTACAACTACGGCTTAGCGCAGAGTCGTTCGGGAAGTCATGACTTTCCTATTGAGCAATAGACCTCCTGAAGCGGCCGCAGCGAATGGAAAACGCTGCAGCGAGCTGGCAACGAACCGGTTATTGGTAGCCACGCTTTCATATTCTCGCTGAAAGACTGGGCCTTCGCAACTGCACTCCCTACGGTGTATGTACCGAAGCCGCGTTGCGAGGCACGCCAGATTGGTAAGCTCAGTTCGAGACTGGGTGATTCGGCCACCGGGGATCTTCACCGATGCTCCAAGGCGAGATCGAGAAAGCTTTTTGTCTGGTCGCGGAGGTGCTTGAGGTGCTCTGTTGGTCGCTGAATTTGGCTTTGCGCGTTTCTTGTTATGATGACTACGAGGTACTTAAGTAAAGAAAGGTAAGTTACCCCGCTCTGTCTTATTGTTGCCTATCAATATCCTACCGATCAGGACGGGTGATGGTGTTGAAGGCGTACGAGTACTGCATTTGCCAGGGCATCACTCAAAGAGGAAGCCGAGAAGAAGCAAGTCGGTTGCTAATCTTAGTTGTAAACTAAGCCTGTGAGTACGTGCTTGTCCTTACTTGAACTCGGTACTCGGTACTCTTGACTTCGAGATTTCGTTGCCACCGAGGTCGCCCACCAATTGTGCGACGTGATATCATGGACGAGACGGTGCAGTGACTCCATTTGACCTTGGTTTCACAGCTTTGAGGTCTCCTGGAGAGAACACTGATCAGGCTGGTGCCTATCCCCCCTCGAGGACCCTACCCATTGACCCGTAGGTCGAGCCCTCGGCATTGCAGCCCAGTCGGCTAAACGTGCTTGAGTTATTGGTGCTGCCCGCCCCCCCGCCTGGGAGGGGCCGCCAAGGCTGAGGCTCTGGCATTCTACTCAGTTTTGGTGTCCTGGTGACGACTGCAGACCTGCAAGTGTCAGGCGGAATACGGGGGCTGAAAGTTGTTAGCTGGGAAGCGTCTAGCTTCCGAGTTTTCCGCGTGGGCAAAATCTCTTTGATATCCTCACCCGGGTTCGAGAGTCAAACACACCGGCAAAGCTTGATGAAAGAGCCTCAAATGCCCACATTTCCACCCGACTGGAGATTTGAAGCAACACCCTGGAGGTTTCCAACACTCTGGAACCGGAGCAGGCCCAAAGGACGCATATTGGTTGGCTGAGCCGGACTCGGTTATCCGTACAGTCACGACAGTTAAGCGGAAAGCGGCTCAGCGGATGGCTCGGGGTCTTGGCAAGCGCCCGACCCCCCCAGCTTGGTGCCAAGAATTGCCCAAGACTTCGTGTTCCTGGCTTGGCCACCCTCTTCGTTCGTCGGACTCACCATATACGAACTACCAGCAAAGCAGAGCACGCTCTGCATGAGCCGGTAACTACCTCGGTACCGCCACGCGCTGCTGTTTGTCTGGCTTTGATTAGCTGAAAGAACATGTCTGCCTGACACTCGTATTGCACTCTGCATTGGACCACATCCTCCGACTACCGTTCGCCTGACACGAGACGGCAAGAGTCGTCGACCGGCACTCGCTCTGGCACCTACGTTGACCGTATCTGGGTTCTGCGCTCGCAAACAAGGTGTCCTGCCAAATACGACCTGCTCTGCCGGATGTTCAGAGTACGTACTGATAGTGTACCAACCCGACACTCAAAGCGTCCTCCTTGCTCGGCATTGGGCTACCTCGAACTCACAGACGGGAGCAGAGTTCGATCCATGTTCAAATGTTCAACAAAGCAGACGATTTCAGCTCTCCCTGCCCCATACAAAATGGTTATGGACCCGGGTCGCATTTGCTCTGCAAGCCACGAGCGGGGTTTGGAATTGCTTGCAGCGAAAACGAGGCTCGAGTCTGCCTTGTTCTTGGTGCTGCATGTCCCAGATCACTTGCCCGAAGCTGGAGCCAAATTCCTTCTGGCGAACAGGGCTGGCAGGCTCTGAAAATCTATGCCTCTGTCGCAACGCGCTCGTTCGGGGGCTGAAATCCCGTATTATTTGTCAGGTTATGTTATTTGTGTAACGTGCATCGAGAACGATGTCCTTCCCTTCCACTGCCTTATGCAGCCATCGCCAGAACCTCACCATCCGGTTCCCTCAGCCTGCGTGGGACAAAACGAATATATAAGGCTCTCGACGTCCTAGCCCTTGACTTTTTATCTTCCACTCATAACAGACCCAGAGACAACCTTTGACGCCTTCGAATCTCCCCAGCAAGCTCGAAACCAGTCCAAAGCTCTAACTAGGCGCCTCTGTTTTCTTTTTCTCCAGCACCCAGGTACCTTGCCCCTTTCCCCAGACATCTTCCTTCCCAGACTGACGTGATCATCCGCAGAATGAAGCTCTTGTCTACTTTCATCGTCACCGTTTCGGTGATTGTCGGTCTCACGGCTGCCCTCCCACAGACTTCGGGTGGCAGCGGGAGCGGAGACGAACTCCCTTGCCCGATAGTCTACCCTTGCATCGACTGGGCCATCATTATCGAATATTGCTCCAACACAACCGATCCCGCTGTTGCGACCGGCGACAGTTTCACCGATACGGATCCCATCGAGTGCGCCTGCGGTACCGAGGTCTTGGGCGACGAAGGTGGTGCCTATGCTGCGGCCGAGTGTTACCTCTGCAACGACGAGTTGACAGACGCCGATGCTACGTTGGCCATTCAGTGGTACTACACGTGCTACACCTTCGAGGAGTCGTCCGAGACCGATGCGCTCGACTGCTGGAACTCAGGCGGCACCGATTGCCCGGCCGTGCCTGAGAAGAGAAAGAAGATGAAGAGAGATTGGAGGACGAGCAGTATGCTGAAGAAAAAGCACAAGCCGAAGGTGCGATTGTTCTAGAGGTCTGACCCTCCGGGAACCACCCGGGCGATGGCAGCGTGTGCCACCACGTGCCAGAGAAAGATCGAAGCCCTATGAGAGGAAGGGGTCCAAACTAGGTACAGACTGCAAAATGGACCATGAACATGCTTGGACAGTCAACTAGTGGTCGGGGCCTATCGGCGCCATGTGGCTGACACGTCGAACCACACCTTCGTTATATGCCTATCTATAAGTGTCGGATTAGTGCAAACGGACGCACCTTAATGGTAGTCATACCTTAATGGTAGTCACACCTCAATGGTAGTCTTGATTATCGTTTTCTCATGACGTCTCTACTGTCTGAACTCGACAGCATCGAGGAAAAAAGAGCTTTTTGTACACTTAGCCTTGTAGGTCCACTTCGAGGAGGCTGGGGATTGTTCTCGTCGGTGCTCAACCCAACACAGCCTGAGCATAGGGAGTTTGCGCTAATTAGACGATTGGATAGCGGGCTTGGATGAAAAGGGGGTTTGGTAGATTTTCGGATCCTGATGTGTACAGACTACGAAAGTTTTTAATGCTGCGAGGCATGGACTTGGCTGATAGGTTCAAGGGGGTTGGATAAGTACTCTCTCAATACGAGTAGTGCTCAAGACTGCTTGGAGGCTCTGCCGGACCATGATGGTGAGTGGGCGAAACTGATGTCGAAATGGAGGTCTGAACTGCGTTAACGTCGCTTTACTGCTCCGTAGAAACTGCATTTTGGGCACCAATGCGGCAACCAACAAACACGTGGACACGCGTTCGAGTTTGACGCGTCTTTAACTTCCATTTTCCATCTCATTTACCTCGTACTACACTACCATCAATATTTCAGGGACACTTCCAAACCCAACATTGATGCCGATACGACGTTATGGATTTCCTAGATGATGAGGTGGAAGAGAGCTCGGATGTGCTTGTGCCGAGTTCTCAGCCTGAGCATGGTGCTCGTTCTCACAAGCGCCGTCGGCTCGATCCCGATTTGAGTAACTCGTGCACGCAAGAGGATGACTACGATTTGCCACCACGTCGAGACGGCGAGGGTAAAGAGAACAAGAAATCGAAGTACGATGACCGCATCTACGTCCCCGCTGGAAATAGCCATCCCGAAACCTTTGTCACCCAGTTAACGCAGCAATATTCCAGTCCCTCGCGGATCCGAGGTCCACGATGGCAGAAACCACAGAGACGCCCCTCACCATCGCCTTCTCCCCCGAAGACCCTGAATGACACCCGCGCGTCAACTCATCCCCTGCCTCAAGCTCCTCCAACTGATGATGAGTTTGATGTCGATGAGGCTGATGAACTTGAGTTTTTAGCAGCTCTTGACGATGTCGACGCCGAGCTTGAGTTTATGGCGTCCAATAACATCAGTTCAGCTGCAAACCGCGATGTGAGCAAAGGCCTTGGTCGAGACCGAACAAACCACGCTTTGGCTCCTCCACAATTGCAGAAATCCTCCTCTTTCCGACAGACGACTTTGCACGGAATTCACACCACGCAACCAGAGCCAACTCGCACGCAGTCGCAGTCCAGAGCGCACAATTGGCCGTTGGCAAACCGGAATGAACCCCCAACCCACCATGAGATTGACCGAGATGCGATGTGTACATGGGTCTACCCTATAAACCTGGGCAGAATCCGAGACTATCAATACAACATCGTGCACAAGGGATTGTTCCACAATATCTTGGTCGCTTTGCCCACCGGACTGGGAAAGACCTTTATAGCGGCGACGGTCATGCTGAACTGGTACCGTTGGACGAAGAGTGCACAGATAATCTTTGTTGCGCCGACGAAACCGTTGGTATCACAACAGAGTGATGCATGCTTCAACATTGCCGGCATTCCGCGATCTCAGACGACCATGCTGACAGGTGAGGTTGCCCCGGCCATCCGAGCCGAAGAGTGGCAGCAAAAACGCGTCTTTTTCATGACACCTCAAACTCTCATAAACGACCTCAAACATGGCTATTGTGATCCGAAGAAGATTGTTCTTGTAGTGGTTGATGAAGCACACAAGGCGACCGGCAGTTATGCGTACGTGGAAGTCGTCAAGTTCCTAAGAAGATTCAATTCTAGTTTCCGCGTTCTGGCCCTCACAGCAACGCCTGGCAAGGACGTCGAGACAGTGCAGGAAGTCATTGATGGTCTGGGGATCGCCAGAGTCGAGATCAGGACCGAGGACTCGCTTGACATTCGTGATTTTGTCCACAGTCGGAACATCCAAACCGAGGTTTTCGATAATTCAGAGGAGATAACGATGGTTCTGGAGCTGCTCTCGGCAACTCTTCAACCGCTCTTGAACAAGCTGCACTCTCAAGGGGCTGCTTGGGGGAAGGATCCTACAAGGATCACACTCTTCGGTCTCAAGATGTCCTGGGACAAGTGGCAGTCATCCGAAGCGGGACGCAGGGCCTCCCAACCAGTCAAAGGCATGATCAAGGCTATCTCCACCGTGTTAATGAGCTTGGCCCATAATATTGAACTCCTGAAGTACCACGGAATTGGGCCGTTCTACCACAAAATGAAAATATTCGTCCAAGAAGCCGGTAATGGAAAGACTGCCAAACAAATCACCAACGACGAGAACTTCAAGAAGATGATGAACCGACTGGCGTTGTGGATAAATGATCCTGACTTTGAGGGGCATCCGAAACTGAGCTACCTGAAGACGGTTGTGCTCAACCACTTCATGAACGCTGGCGAGGGGAGTGCCCGCCTCACTTCCGAGCCTACGAACACGAGAATCATGGTGTTCGCACATTATCGCGACAGCGCGGAGGAGATCGTTAGAGTCCTCAACCGCCACGGTCCCATGGTTCGGGCCCATGTGTTTGTTGGTCAGTCCGGTACGAAGGGTGGTTCAGAAGGCATGAACCAAAAAGCCCAGCTCGAGATTATCCAAAAATTCAAGGCAGGGGAGTACAATACTATTGTGGCAACATCGATCGGAGAAGAGGGTCTTGACATCGGAGAGGTCGACCTGATTGTATGTTACGATTGCTCCAAATCGCCGATCCGAATGCTCCAGCGCATGGGCCGTACCGGCCGCAAACGCGCTGGAAATATCGTGCTGCTCATGATGCGTGGCAAGGAAGAACAAGACTTTGCACAATCCGAAGACAACTATCAGAAGATGCAGGCCAAGATCGCAAGTGGCAAGGAGTTCAATTTCCACGACGAACTCTCCCCGAGGATCGTGCCCAAAGAGATTGCGCCAGAGGTCGACAAGAGAGTTGTTGAGATACCAATTGAGAACACACAACCAGGCTCCGTCGAGCCAACGCGAAGAAGAGGAACGAAAGCCAAAAGGCCTCCAAAGAAGTTTCACATGCCGGATGGTGTCGAGACGGGCTTTGCTTTTCTGGGCAACAGTAACAAAAAACCAAGAGCAAAGCAGAAGGCGACAACAACACCAAAACCTGTGAGAGATGACCAAGCGGCTGTATTACCTTCATTGAAAGATCTCCTGTTGACGGAGACTGAGACACAACAGCTCGAAGACCGCTATGTTCGGTTAGCTGGGTCCGAGGATGAGTACATTCGATTTGTCCGATTTGATGCTTATCCACAGCAGCAACGACGACTTGGCAGAACATGCTCTGTCAAGCACTCGAAGAGGACCAAAAGCGTGGTTAGGGCCTACAAAGCAATGAACATCTCTAACAGGGACTGGGATCGCCCAACAAAATGTGAAGAGATCGAGGATGACGATCTATGCGTGGACTTGGAAGTGGAGACGACAAGGTCAGCCAAGCCATCTGCGAAAAAGACGAGAGCGAAGTCGCGCCTCTCGCCCGCTACGACGGCCACTCTCGGATGGGCAGTGGCTGACTCAGACTGTGAACTCTCTCTGTCGAAGTCCAAAGCGAAGGTCAACTCTTTCAGCTTCGCCGGCGCGTCTAGTGGCACCCTGCGAAGCAGCTCTGTGGGACAATATGACGGCAATGACAGTTTTATCGACGACGACGATGCCGACGAAGATGGCGGGCCTGCTTTATCCCCTGTATCACGGAGACAGTCGGAACCTCAAGAGGCTGCAAGGGGGCTCGAAGATGATATTTCTTCTCTCGCTTCCCTGCAGTCACCAGTGTCGCCAAATTTCTCTGCCAAGCAGGACGTCGGAGTGACTAAACGCTTCTTCGTCTCCCAGGAGAGTATCGACTACGATGCTATGGACGATGAGTTGCCTGATCTCGAGGATTTGGTCTCAGTTAAGAAGGGAAGGAACACACAGCCTGACAAAGGTCGGAATGACTCTATGCCTGCTTCTCGAAATACACCGACAATAAGGAAGGAGACAGAGGATGTCGAAAAGTCGAACGCTAGAAGCAGGAAGAGGGCAAGGAGAATATTCGATAGCGATGACGATGAATGATATGGCAGGACTGGCGCGTGTTGTCTTCGAATTCGCGCATTCTTCAACGGTTGTGCGAACAATTTTACGATGCGGGATTTCGAGAATGGAAGTCACTGAATTGGTCTGCAAGTGTGACGTCCAGCCCGACGATTTTGACGGCAATTCAGCAAGCCAAACTCACTCTCTCTGGTGATACCGCTAGGCGCGTATGAGGTTGTGGTGCTCCTCGGCGTGACGTTCCTGGAGATGAAAACGAAGCAAAGACTCTGGTGTTGCATTGGTGACGCAAATACCCTCTATCGTCGGCGCTATACTCATGGCAAGCACCACAAGGCCCCAGCCCTCTTGAGACTCTACTCAGCGGAGGGGTTTCGATCGACTGAACCACGCTTCTCAGCCCCTGTAGGCCACCAACGTCGCGGGCTCGACGAAGATAAAGTCGCTGTCACCTGCATTGGCACCATCGCCTACATGGTCGGGAACATCATCTCGCTGCAGCGCAGACATTTCAGGCGCGCGACGCACCGAGATTATTTCCTGCCAAGATCCCCCGGCATAGGCCCCCTTTTCGTACATTCTCTCTGGCTTCCATCAAAGGGACCAGGACAAACGCCCTCGTCTGTTTTTCAGCGTCGATCGGACCAATGGTATGAATACTGGCGGCAAAAGCTTAGAGAGTCTTGGCCAGACACGATACAAACCTAGATATTCTGTGACGGCGGTGAGAGCACAACCGTGAGACAACGGTCCACAGTTTCGTGCTCGGGTTTGAGGTGCTAATATGCTTTTATATGAGGCACTCGAGCTCAACGAATATATCCTTCGGTTCGAGTAAATCCGTTCTATTCCCTGCCACACTTTCCTTTCGATCTTCTTTCTCCCCCTCAACACTATTGGTTACCTAGGTCTGCCTCAGCCCGTTTATATTCTAATTTAAATTTTATTGGTGACATTTCCGCCAGGTCCACTGGTTTCTGATCCATACGGAGGCCAAGGTATAACGTGTAGGCCTATAAACTTGCAGTCGACACCTGGTGCGCGTCGTACGCCGTTGATTGCTGCCAAGCCAGTTCCGTGGCAGATCGGCCAATGCTTATCAGCAACTTCATCAGCATCCTGGACCTTCCTCTCTCTACCATCAGCTTCGTTCATGAGAACTACATGTATCCCGCCTGGTATCATGTTGTCTCCAACTTCATACCCGCCCTTGCCATCTTCGCGCTTGTCTGCGTGGCAAAGGAGGGACAATATCCGTTGACCAACTCTCCGGATAATGCAGCCTCACAGGCAGTAGGTTTCACTCTCCTTCCTTCGCAAAGAGGTCGTTGAAACGAATCTTACAGTGCCACGCCCTGGCATCACGCTTCCCATCTCTAGTCACATTCCCCGCCGATAGAGGGTATCAGTCTCAACAGGCCCGGTACTGGGCGTCGAACCAAGCGGACTTCACGCCGTCATGTCGCATATCGCCCACGACTAGTGCAGAAGTCGGCACTCTGGTCTCACAGCTCGTCGAGTTTGGTGACGACGTAAAATTTGCCATCTCAAGTGGCGGACATGCAACTGCCTTTGGCGCCTCGAACGTCGACGGCGGGATCACACTGGATCTTTCTGCGCTGGATTCTGTGTCGCTGGCCTCTGATCGGTCTCACGTCGATGTCGGGACTGGAGCGCGTTGGATCGACGTCTACCGAGCCGTTGATCCGTGGGGCTTAACCGTTGCTGGTGGGAGAGCTGCATCAGTGGGCGTAGGCGGGTACTTGCTCGGTGGTATGTGATCATCTATGCACCTGATGGTAGGTAGGCTATGGTACTGACGAGGCTGACCAAGGCGGCATATCGTTATTCTCAAGCCTACATGGCTGGGGCGCGGACTCTGTCGACTCGATCGAGGTGAGATGTATCTCGAGTACTGATTTGCCCTTGCATCGACACTCGTCTCTCAACCTCAATCATCGATTTACTTATGCTCCTCCAGGTCGTCCTCGCAAACGGCACCATCATCACCGCGTCTGCGTCTACGCACTCCGATCTATTCACCTGTCTGAAAGGAGGGGCCAACAACTTCGGCATCGCCACCAGCTTCCGGATCAAGACATTCCCGACTCACGGGCCCCTCGGCGTCTCCCTGCTGCAGTACGCCCACGAGCACCTCCCCGTTGCCCTGCACGCACTCGCGAACTTCACCCAGAACGCCCACCTGGATCTCAACTCAGCGTCGGCAGACCTCTCGGTCGGCTTCGATACGACGCTGAACAGCCCCGAGCAGAACAACACAGTGTATATGCTCATGCTAACGCGATTAGTTCCGCCCGAGGAGCAACGAGATGTTTCCATGGACGAGAAGCCTCCACGGCTATGGCAGCCCTTTTTTGACATTCCCACGCTTTCCATTTCGACGTGGAGATCTAGCATGAGCGACGTCGCCCAGCTCGTCGAGACAAGTAACCCTTATGGATTCCGGTAGGTCTCTTAGCACCTCACCTCGTTCATCCATTATTTTTCAATTTTTTTCCTTCATGGCCAACCCCAGCAAGCCATCATGGCATATCACGCGCGTTGGATCATCGAGAGCGGATTGAATCTGATCTTATTTCACCCTGACTTTGGCCGTGCACCGCAGAGTCTACAAAACCACCATGACGGTGCGGAATGATCCTCGCCTCCTCGCACGCATCACAGACCTCGTCACGACGAGTCTGCAAGACGAGGCCTTCGCACGCGGCGAACCCGTCCTCCAAGCGGGAATGCTCGTCCAGCCTCTGACGCTGCCTCATCTGCGGTATGCGAGGGATCAGACTCAAGCAGAACAGAAAGCACAAGCACAAGTCCAAGGTCAAGGACAAGCGCAAGCACAGGGACAGGGACAGGGGCCCAGAAACCTCATGCTCCTAGAGAACGAGGACGAGGCACTGATACGTATGTATGCTGTGTTTTATGCCATGCCCACCCAAGCCATGCTCAACCCTATACTTACGTTTTACGTTGCCCCTTTAATATCGATTCCTCCCATTATGTACTGCGCTGGCTTGAGCTTGCTTGAACTGGCCTGAGGTAAACACGTCTGACCTGACCTGACTGTACCAATCATACCGCGCAGTCCTCTCCCTCGAAACGCACTACCTCCACTCCCGGCACTCAGGCCGGTATACCGCCCTGCTGGACGGGATCCTGGCCCAGGCCGAAGATCTGGCCCGGTCGTCATCGTCATCCAACAGCAACGCCCTGCACCCGTTCCGGTACGGCAACTACGCGGCCAAGGGCCAGGACGTGTGGGGGTTGCTGCGGACTCGTAAGGAGGACAGGGGGGATTCCCGCCGGGTGTTGGACCAGGTGAGGGACGTGCAGCGGCGGTATGATCCCACGGGAGTCTGGGAGAGGGTGGTGAGTGGTGGGTTCAGGATCGAGACCAGGACCAAGACTTGAGTGAGTGGGATCCAGACCGGATATCTATCGTACGGAATACTCGGTACGTGGACACCGTATCCAGTATCCGGTATACACAGTATGAAGTCAGAGTGACGAGTACGATGGGTTTAGATATTGAGGCGAAACAGTGGAGCACTCCCACCACTCAAGCACTTCTAGTCATTATGGCGCTCGCTCCCTCTGGAGATCTGAGAATATCTAAGCCCATGTGTTCCCGGTGTGCCTTGTACATCTCGACGTTTCATCATCATATGGCCATACATAGATTACCTGTTTTTTTTGCCCTCCTTCAAATCGTGACCTCTTCATAGAAATTCGCATGTAGGTGGTTCGACGACGACAACGGCCTCAGACCCAGACCTGGGGTAATTACGTATAACCCTGACGGGAAAAAAGCTGATGCGGCTTCGACATGTCTTTGCAGAGCCAGTCTGTCCTCGACTACGTCCTAGTGTAGCGGACCTTTAGGGCACCAGTTGATGGTTGTGGTGAGGAAATTGCTCTCCGCTAGAGTATGCAGAAAGCCAAGATCGGTTCGACTCGACCTAGGTGCCGTCGCGTTGTGCCTCTGTTCGTGGCGCGGATCCGATCGGGTGTATGCTCTGGCAGAACTTATCAAATCCCGCCATTCAGCTCGGCCCCCGCCCCGAACACATCGGCCGTTTCTGCCGTATAATGGGAGAGAAAGTCTTGCCCGACGGTCTGAAGACGTGCTGGATCCCTAGAGGCCAGGATCAGAAAGAGACTACTCTGTGTCTCACTCTTAGTGTGCAATTCAAGACTTCAGCCCAGGTATCCGTACCGCGGATATCGCCCCTCTCAGCCAGCCATTCATTTCAGCAAGGAATCTTGTCGCGTCCTTCCACCGCCGTCGGGCCCAATCTTCCACTCTGCGATCCTTATTTCCCTTTACTCTGGCATAGAGGATGAGAAGGAAGACGAAGCCGGCGTCAACGACTAGTTGCCGAACGAGCGCCCATGCCAGCCATTTGATCCAGGTCGATATTCGGTGCAGCATCCGTCTCCGCCGGGATGTAAAGGTCCCGTCTAATGAGGACGAGGCAAGGAGGTTATTTTGGGATAGCTGTTCACGTAGTGCCGCGACCTCGGTCGATAGATGTCGTAGGTGAGAATCAATGCGGCTCTTCCAGTCTAGATCAGAAGATACAGGCCTCGACGATGAAAGAGGCCCAACCAGAGCACCGGTGGCGGGGTCCACTTCCTCGCCTTCCACTATATCCTCGGAATCCCGCTGTGATACAGGTGATAACACCCTGAGTCGATTCGGATCCGAACTCAACCCACCTTCACCTCCTGCGCTTTGACCGGCACTCCCAAAGCTGGCCATCTGTTTCAGGCCGGCGCGCTCTAGCCGTCGGGTTGGTGAGTCTGCGTCTCCACCCTCTGAGCTACCGCTCTGGCTCTTGATTTGGTTCCAGACGAACTCTAGTTCCGCCACCAGTTCGCGTGATTCTTGTGTACCGCTGGCGTACTCCTTCATCGTCTCTATCAGGGTGCTGATATACCGTCGTTTGGCTTCCGTGCGGCTCATGCCGGCGCAAGCGTGCCATGCGTCCCATTTCTCTATTTCTGCCTCCGCTTCTCGTACCCTCAAGTCTCGGGAGGCATATCGGTGGACATTATTTGACTTTGAGTTGTTCGGATCTGGGGAGACGGAGGGTAAAGTCGGTCGAGGGAGGATAGATTCCACATCTCCTTCCATTGACTGCTTGTAGAGGCCATAGAGGCGTAAGCGCGCTGAAGGAGGTGGCCGCGAAGAGCCGGTGCGTGGTAATCGTCGGACTGTGGCTAGGGCGTGGACAAACACGCGGTCTATGTCGGAAAGTGTCAGACCGACGGATGAGAGTAGGGTCCGCAAGGGGAGGTTGACTACATACCCACGGAGTCCGACATGGCGCCTGTTGAGCCGCTCACCCTAACAGGTTGTCTATATAGATATCGTCCTAGATCCCTCTCAACGCATGGGAGGCATAGATATCGTCACTAGATCTATGCCGAAAATGAGGTGCGGAGAAGGCGGAAATCCAAGAGTCGCGTGAGATGTTGAGCCGATTGCGAAATGAGGCTGGGAAGAGGGGATGATCGCTGCGTTAGAGCTGAAGCCACTGAGAGTCTCTAGTTCTTCAACAATAGAATCTAAAATATGTTAAAAGTGATACTCAGCTGAGTGAGTGAGCAACGGGAAATGTGAGGAGGCAGTATCGCATGCAAGGCATATGATGATTGATTTGACATGGCAGATGTCGCACCTCGGCCTAGGGAATTACGCCGGAGCACCTACGCACAAGACGCAGGCCTAGATCCACATTCGCCATCCCTTCACCCTCACCTCACACCCAACTCACCTTTCAAGACGCATCGTCTATCCTCCAGTCCTCTTAGGTTGTGACTGGCCCCCCAAGTCACTTGACTCCTTTGCAAGGCCGTGCGAGGGCTGCTCCGGGTCTGCATGGGCGCCTTGTCTGTTACTTCTGCCCTCGTGCGCCGCTTCTCCACCAGTAGAATATTTGCTCAAATCCCCGTACTTCACGTCCTTCAAAGCGCCCTCGTGGGAAGCATACAAAGCCACCTTTGGCACCGCTGATTGCGATAACTGTCCCTTTTGCGCAGCGTCAAAGGCTTCTTTCCATCGGTGAGCGCAGAGACACCACTTCATCCCGTCCTTGACACCCGCTTCTCTCAAGTTGTTCCCTCTTGCGTTCGTGAAATCCAGGAACTCTTGGTTTACTGTTGCTGCTATCGAGTGATTGCCCTTGTCTTCGGGGCCTGTCCTGCAGTATCCGTCGCGGTAAAAGCCGACCGGAGGATCCTTCGAGTGTATGCCCAGTGGGCCACCGGCCACTGACGTGGGTTAGCGAGGTTCGACGATCACCAGAACGATGATTCTCACCGCTTTTGTTCTTCATCATTTCCTTGGACGAGCTCGCCGGTTTCAAGGCCATTGGTGATTGTGCCTGGACTTCGGGCACGGTCTTTCTCAAATTTACAAGCAGGAGGCCTGCAATCTGCGTTACAAGGTATGGTTAATGTGCAAGTATCAGAGTCACTGTAGAAGAGAGAGTCGGCGAAAGCGCCTTAAGAAGCTCGAAGCTTTGCCAGTCAATTTCAGCAGGGGGCAACAGTGAACCGTCGAGATGTGATATCATGACGTTTTGCGGGCTCTTACATCACCACCGGTTGAAAATGTGCATGATCGAGTACCCGTCGCTCACAGTTGATGAGCTGAAATTTGATCCGCATCAACCTTCGGGTTTGTTAGAGCTCAAACCTCGCGTGGAGCATGAAAAGGCCATGCTTCTCTGGCGAAAGGGAGCACGCAACACCTTCTGTGCTGTATGCGACGCGTCGTGCCCCCAGCTTGGATACGCGCCGATAAGATAATCGTCGGAGCTTTCAAAGCCGCGTAGACGGAGTTTGAGTCCGGCCGGAGCTGTCTCTCCCCGACTCTTTTTCTTCAGCCACATCCCATTGTGAAGGCTGTCCACGGCTGTCCAACTTCACCACTCTCGCGTATCCAGGGCCATGCACGTTGAAATACGCTGTATTTAGAAATTCCCAAGTCCGCATACGCGTAGGATTGATCAGCTTCTCTCCGGAGTCTGCTTCTTCTCCCCATCCTCGATGCCGCCTTTTCACCTCGGTAAGGTCTCCGCATATGCGGAAGACCACCGCGGGGAGATGGACGAGCCAATGCTAGCCAGCTCCAGCAGCTGTCGATCGGATATACCACTAAAGCCAATGTTGAATCTTTTGTAACTGTTTGATTATTCCATATCCGTCGTCTGCCCTTGTTTCCTGCCATCCAAGACCACTTTATGAGATGAGCGGCCTCATCCCACCTCCCCAAAACAAAATCTCGGTGGCGTCCGTCTCAGGAGCAGCATTAAGGTATAAATTGCAATGCATCAGGGCCATACGCCACCCGCGAATGAGGCTGCATCGGACAAGAATGTTATGATACCGCTAGCCGAAGATGGCGCCTTGGAGGTGGCAGCCCAGAATGTCGAGGAGGCCGAAGTACCAGTCTCGAAAAAAACACCGGGGTCACCCGAGGCAGACGACATCGAATACCGTTACTTGACGTTCGAAACAGATGTCCCACTGACGCCAGTCCTCCCACCCGATAGCAAGGCTGAGTTGCCACCATGTCCGAACCTCAAGGACTACGACAACCCTCTCACATGGTCAGTGACGCGGAAGAAACTCATGACATATCTATCCTGCTCGGTGAACATCGCCGCTGCATATTCCGCGGGATCTTACGCCTCACCAACACTTCAACTGACGAAGAAATGGGGCATCTCTGCTGTGGCGTACAAGGTTGGCATTACGATCTTCACAGCAGGCTTTGGAGTGGCGCCGATGATACTGGCGCCCTTCTCGGAGATCAACGGCAGAAGACCTGTTTTCGTTGCCACCGGCCTCCTTTTCGTTATATGTCAGATATGTTGTGCGGTGACGGAGTCATTCGCAGGAATGTTGTTGGCCAGGTTCTTCCTCGGGGTCGGGGGATCTACCTTCTCAACCATGGTTGGCGGCATTCTGGCGGATATCTGGGCTACCGCAGATCGGAACTGGGCAATGGTGCTCTTCACGGGCGCCACACTCTTCGGGACCGGTCTCGGTCCATTGGTGAGTGGTTTCGTTGCACAGCATCTCCTGTGGCGGTGGGTATTCTGGATCCAGGTAATCACCAGTGGCTCGTTGGTCGCGATGGTGACGCTATTCTTCAAAGAGACCCGCGGCAGCATAATCCTGAGTCGCAAGGCAAAGATGCTGAACAAGTGGTATGAGAAGCTTGAAGAGGCTGGAGCGCTGGGCATGGAGGTGGACGGCATAGACCCCGAGACAGCAAAGAACAGAACTTGCCGCATCCGATGGAAGGTCCAAGCAGACGAAGAGAGAGCATCGCTGGGCAAGATGATCGTCGTCTCTCTCTACAGGCCGATAACGATGCTGTTCACCGAGCCTGTGGTGTTCTGGTTCAGTCTATGGATTGCATTCTCGTGGGCAGTGCTTTATCTACAGTTCGGATCCATCCCTCTTGTGTTCGAAGTCAACTATGGCTTTTCTCTCGAGCAGACCGGATTGGTATTCATATCAATGTGCGTCGGAGCTATCATATCTACCATTCTGAGCATCTGGCAGGAAAGATGGGCTGCTCGGCATTACCCTGCCAAGGTCAACGGTAGTCCAGAGGGACGGCTCATGTTTACCTGCATTGAATCAGCGCTTATGCCTATCGGATTGTTTTGGTTCGGCTGGACATGCTATTCATCTATCCATTGGATTGTTCCAACCATAGCTGTGGGAGTTGCAACCATGGGCATCTTCAGTATCTTCCTGGCAGTCTTCAACTATACCGCCGATTGCTATCACATCTACGCTAGCTCGGCGCTGGCTGCCTCAGGTCTCTGCCGGAACTTGCTAGGCGGCTCCTTCCCGCTGGTAACAAATCAGTTGTTCACAAACTTAGGGTTCCAAGCTGCAAGCAGTCTGCTGGGTGGCATTGGCTTGGCTTTGACCCTGGTACCTTGGGTGCTGGTGCTTTATGGACCGAAGATCCGAGCTCGGAGCAAGGTCGCAAGTTCTTTTACATAAGGACGGGGACGTTGAAAGGCACCCATCACTTGGGCGTACCGCTCCTTGTGTTACACTCCGGCACTGAGCTTCCAAATCTGCCCACGAGTTCTGGTTCTTAAGGGTTCAAAATATAGTCCCTGAGCACCACTCCCAGAACTTGTACTGGGATGCGCACACACGGCCGTGTAAGTCCGGGCACTTCATGCAGCGGAGGCGGAATTACTAACAGTGATGGTGACCGACTGTGTTGGATCCAAACCGGTATCATCTGGTTCAGTTGAATTTTGATGAAGTGAACATATGAAGTTACAACAGGTGAAAGGATCGCCGGAAGGTTGCTCAATGTTTGCGAAAGGCGACAACTCTCTTCAACCAGCCTTGCTTCACGAAGGGATATCTTAGCGGGAGGTGAAGGGACCGACAGCCCACATTCTTCCTCTACATAGAGAGCAAAAAAGAATTCGGCGGGGTTGACCAACGACAAAAACTCTACTACAACCTCTTCTGCGAAGAAGTTGTTTCGAGCTTTCATAAGAGAATCTCACTCTTAGATTGGGCTATATCCGGTTGTGGCGAACCAGCCGGTCTACTCCCCATCTCACGGCATCAGTTTGATGCCGCCGATTTGACTAATCCTGTCAAGTAGGCAAACGGAGTTTATTGTTGGTGTCGAACGGTACGGGTACGGATGTTGGCGAGATTGTTGCTGTCGGGGTTCGAACCGTGGGTTTGGCGATCTTTTTTGTTGACACAATTCGTCACTGGCACGCCTGCTAGCCGGTGCTAGTTTGATCTTAACCAGCGAGGAATTGTGGGAGAATATTTGGCGGAAAAAATATATGACACCAGGTTAATCCGGTCATGTGATATTCGAACGAGGCAGTGAAGATGAGCCAGCCTCCTGACTCGATGGCACTCGCACTCAGTGGGACGCCGGGGTCTCACTCCGCCTCAGCCTTCATTGCAATGCCAACCCGGAGTGGCTCACTCTTATCCAGCGACTCAATTGATGACAAGAGGCTCTATTCACGGATGCGGGAAGACAACCACGAGCAGGTGCAGTATGTCAGCCTCACGGAACGCACGAAGTCATGTCAATAGCTGCACATCACCGCCATGGCTGGAGCGAACGCTTGTGGATCTAAAGGGGATCATCCTGTATCGCTCAAAGCCCAAGACGGGTGCAGAACTCTCACTCTCCGCAAGTCCTGGAATACAATGTCGAACCATACCGTCTGCGCGCAGCTCACTAAGATGCGCCAAAGCCGATGATCACTGAAATGGCCACAGCAAACGCAGCAGAGAGATAAAACTCGTCCCCGGCCTAGGATCTGTAACGCTCTTCCAATATATCTATCTCAAACAGAAATCTATTTAGAAAGAAAATCACATCGAACGAAACACTTCAGCGTGCTTCACAGCGACTCAAGCTCTGGACACTATGCCAGAACGCGAGGTCATTGCCACTAGGGCCGGTGACCCAGGAATTGGACGGAATCGAACGTCGGATCCTTCTCAAGACCATCGAGGTATGGATGTTCAAGTGGAGCAGCAACAGTACGCCCCAAGAGGAGGAATACCGCATGAGAGAGAGTTCTGCAGCGACTCTAAGAGAGGCTTTTCTCGACCGACGAATGACTGGGAGTCCAACTGACCGCTGGGGTTCCATTTTGAGATGTGGAGAGATGAATGCCACCTCAGTTAAAGAGAACTCAATCAAGCTATAGTCCTCTCTGCATGATTTGAGGGGAGATAGGCTCATGATATCAATAATCAAACCAGCGTACTCGGTAAAGCGTCCAGTGTTATAACCACGGGTGCCCCGGTTCTCGAGGAAATTTTTCCGTTTGTCCGTCTGTCCGTCCGCTCCGCTCCGCTCCATCAATTGTCCGCTGCCTCCTCGTTCGTGCACGACCCCAGCTCCCAAGAGATGACTTCCAGACTATACTCCACCATATTCCAAGTGGACGTCCAATTCCATCGAATAGAGAGCGCAGTTCAAAGTCACCACTTTTCCTTACATGGTTTGGAAGTCCCCAATGCCACTTAGCTTTCCCCGTCTTCTTCTTCGTCGCTCGCTGGATGGGCGCTGAATGAACGCCGTGGACACATTCATTACATTAGACAGTGTGCATGCTGACTGCTTGGTCATCACATATCTCCAGGAATCTATGCTGAGATGTATGTTATATATCCTAGAAGGCCGTCACGGCCGTGTCCCTCCTCAAACCGTGGAACCGAGAAAGGTCAAAAATCCCTTGCGGCGTCACGAAATAACAGCATTTCTCCCGTCAAGTTGAACCACCCAACGCTGCTCAGAGGTTCGGAATGATGGAATCTCGTTACTACGCCCTTCCCCAAGGGTCTTTGGTACTCGTTACCGGCGCAAACGGATTTATTGCCTCTCATATTGTCGACCAACTACTACGCCTGGGATTTTGCGTCCGCGGAACCATCAGAACTGCGAAGCCGTGGTTGAAGGAATACTTTCAGAGTAAATATGGCAGCGGTCGATATCACAGCGTTATCGTCCCTGATTTGGGAGAGCGAGAGGCCGTTGAAAGTGCTGTCAAGGGTGTCAGGGGGATCATTCATGTGGTGAGTGGGAGCTCCCCAGATCAGGGAATTCTATTATAACTAAAATTTTTGTGCGAACATCACTAGGCATCCGATATGTCTTTCGATCCGCGGCCGGAAATAGTCATTACCAAAACTGTCAAGGGGCTAATGACTGTCCTTGACGCGGCCCAGAACACAGGCACTGTCAGACGCTTTGTCTTGACATCTTCGTCCACAGCTGTGCATTTCCCCCAAGTCGATGTACCGAATATTCAAGTAGACGAAAGTGCGACTATGCCCTCCCCCCCTTTTTCCCGTAACGGACTCAGCTCCTAGCTAACACTTGTCTTTCCTTGCAATTCAGACACTTGGAATCTTGGCGCTATTGAAGCGGCATGGAGCAAGGACACTCCAGAGGAGAGGAAGCCAGGAATGGTCTACGCAGCTTCCAAGACCGAACAAGAGCGCACTGCTTGGAGATGGTATGAGGAGAAGAAGCCTGATTTTGTCCTCAACACCGTGCTACCAAATGTGAATGTAAGAAATACCTTTTTCTTTTTGGCTTACTCGTCGACGACTTCGTCTTCGCTAACTTACAAGGACGATAGATCGGACCAACCCTTACACCAGAAATCGCTGGGTCAACCACACGCTATATCCGTAGCCTTCTTCAAGGGGATACAACACCACTCAAACTCTTGAAACCTCGTAAGTCCGAGGCCCTGTCGGTCTCACTTGTCTCGTCGTGGACTATTTCACTCAGGCCCCACAGAATGGCAGCTTCTAACATGACACAGAATTCTATATTGATGTCAGAGACACCGCCCGCCTGCATGTTGCAGCGCTACTTGATCCGACCGTCAAAGCAGAGAGGGTCTTTGCATTTGCTCATTCCCTGAACTGGAACGATATACTTCCTATTCTGCAAAAGTTACGCCCAGACAATCCGAAAATCCCACAACCGCCACCAAACGAGGGGCATGATCTGTCGGAAATCGTGCCTCGGGGGCGGGCATTGAGTCTCCTTCAGAAGTTTTTTAATCAGCCCGACTGGACACCTGTGGAAGAGAGCCTACAGGCTTCCATTGAAGGATTCTGAGGCCATTACCGTTATCCAAAGGTGGAATTGATGAGTCACACTCGTCCTGATAGATAGGAATATAAGAAAAGAGGAATTGTTCATCCTAGCGAGAGTTAATTGTTTCTGTCCATGCTGCACAACTTGCCATGTTACGGCTTATATCTGAGGGACCGTCACCTCACCAGTTCCTCGGCGTCGTAACAACTTGTTCGTGGAGACCAAGATGGGAGTTGGATCGAGGAATTTGGCCCCAGTAATCCACGCAGGGATCGCAGCACTCCATTCATCACCCTCTGCTCTGAAGGAAAATGATGACCATCTTTCCTGTGCCCGAATGTATAGTCTTCGCCTTTGTACCGCGAGGTCACTGGTCGTAACATGTATGGTACGGGACTCACGAAATGGCATGGCGGAGCGGGGAGACCGCAGGATACTGTATCACTAAGCTTCAGCGTTCCGTCGGACAATTTATATCGAAGTCCGCGTAACGGAAAAAATGTCCGTCTCCGTCCCCGTCCGCTGCAACACCCTCCGTTCCCACGAACTCAACGACGAACGCCCACCGCCAGCACCCTTCGTCTACAAGCATACAATTGGACTATGCCCAATCCGAGACCAGCTGGGGACGCAGCACTCGCTCGCCGGGCCTGTCAATTTTGCCACCGGCGGAAGATTCGCTGCACGCGAGAGATCCCAAAATGCTTGGCTTGCCGACGGTGAGTATCACCGCCCTGGCCATGATGAGCCAAAAGAAAAACAGGCAACCTAATTTTGTTGATCTCCCAGCCACGGTCAGAATTGCGTCTATGATGCAGGCTCGCGCAGCGGGGTCGAAAGACATGGGTCCTCGGATTTCTCTCGGCCAGTGGACGGATCCTTCACGACACAAGATCCCAACGACAGGTGTGGTATCGCCAGCCGGTTTTTGGACCAAGAGCTGTTCCAGCGAGCTCGATCAAGACTCGCCCCAAGTATTCGCGGCCCAGATCTGATCCCAAGCTATGTAGCGCCTTTCTTGGGCGGTCGTGCTAATTTCCAGCAAACTGCCACCCTCTACTATCAGGTCTTGCACCCGTGGTTGCCCATCATATCCAAGCAGAAGGTCTACAATCTCCTGCTGAACCCTTTGATGCCTGCGCGGTCAGATGCCAGTTTTCTCCACCTTTGTATGAAGCTCTGTATTCAGCAACTGGACGATGGCGACCCATGGACGCCAGAGTACCATGCTGCATGGCGATTTTTTAGGGACCTTCAGGCCGCTGGTGTGCTGTCCCTCGAGATCCTTCAAGGATGTGTTCTCCTTACGGTTTATGAGCTCGGACATGCCATGTATCCGGGCGCACAGATATCCCTTGGCATCAGTTTCAAGTACGCTCTTGCGCTGGGTTTGGATTGGACAAATCCAGAAGAGGCCACGACCGTGAAGTCGCAAACATGGATGGACCTTGAAGAACAGAGGAGGACTTGGTGGGCTATTTTTGTCCTTGAGCGGTTCGTGCAGCTAAGCTTCGAGACACCCCCCCTGTTCGACCAAGGTTGTCACTAACCAAGGCACTCTTCTTCCTTAGGATCGCGAATATCGGAATGATAGATCGAAGGCTGTCGACATCAGAGCCAGAAATCAATGCCCTCCTCCCATGCCAGGATAATGACTGGGAGCAGAAAGAGAGTATAGAAGAATTTGCAACGTTGGCAACACCGCCGGAGTCACTCGGCCGCTACGCCAGCGTCGTACAAGCAAGTTACCTTCTCAGTCGCGTCTTCCGCCACGTCAAACAGATTTCTGTACACTCTCCCCTCCAGCAGGAGGAACTAAGACAGCTTGATCGGACGCTCCGTGCGTTGGTGACCTATGCAGAGTCCTGCTCGGGAACCACATATTCCATCATATGCTACCAAACAGCCATCTCTTTCTGGTTAGCGAGACAGGACCTACCTGATATTTGCTACGAAAGATCCATTGACATGACAGCAGTGCCCTCCTAGTTCTATACTCACCCTATCTTTCAAGCGAGAAGTCGACCTTGCGTCAAAAGGCGTTGACTGTGTATGACGACGCAGCCGGCGTCGCGCTGAAAGTTGCTGAAAAATACAACAACAGCGAGACATTCGACCTCACTCATGGTGACATCCCTCCATTTGTGCTGCCATGGCTGTACTTGGCTGGGACGCATTTCATTAGACGAGGATCACTGGCAAGCTTGGACGAAATCGAAATCACGCTGCGAAGCATCAACAAAAAATGGAAGTCCGCCGGTATGTTTTGTGTCCATGTCCTTTAAGCTCTATTACCTCGGGGCATTCAGCCCGACTGATGTGTATTCAAAGGGATATATCTGGATCTTCTAGCCGCACGTCGAATCATGATCTCTGTTCCGAGCTGATTTACCGATATAGACACGCTTCATCCATGTTCCGCCTGGACAATGCGTGAAACGTATCTGCCTCGGTTCTACCAACAGTGTCCTATATAATCCGGACTCGGTGACGTGGGTGGCATGGGCTCTCAATTGCATTCAAGGTGGGAATGGATCGGGAAACGCATCCGCGTCGCAGAGGCTAGAGAGAGAGAGACCCCAAACGAATCATCATCTATCGGAGTCTTTCCTATCGCTCCGTTCCTTGACAGTCCTCGCCATCCCAACAGCCAGATCGGTCCCCAGATCCAAGAACCCCTGGACCACACCGTCTCGATCCGCCTTGCCCATCTCCTGACTCATCTTGAAATTCCCCTCCAGTCTGTCAATGCGGATCTCGATCCCGATGATGTTCTTCTTCAGCATCTCGATATATGCGGCCGGCGCGTCCGTCACGGCCCAGGGCGACGAATCCGCCATGATCGACGACTCGGCGTGCAGTGACAGATCACTTATCTGGCGCTGGAGGAACGCGCCCGTCTCGTCGGCCTTAGAGTCGCAGTAGATGCGAATCTTGCCGTACGCCTGCACGGCCGAGTAATTCCAGGTTGGGACCACTTTGCCCGTCTGCGGCTTCGTGTCCGTGTAGAACTTGGGGGTCACGTAGTGGTGGTAGGGCCCGGTGAAGAGAACCAAGACCTCCTCGGGGAGCTCGAGTGTCGCGCTGCTGCTGCTGCTCTCTCCACCTCGCTTGCTGGTGGCTTGTTGTCGACATTCCATGAGCGCTTTGGCTTGCGGGTTTTGCTTGGCCATGTGGCCGCGTAGAATCCCAAGAAGAGGAGGCGACACATCGCCGCGCTCGCTGGTGTCGGGCGTGTCCGTGTCCAACAAGAACGGAATGTGGCTGGATTGGATAAAGGGGGCATTCTCGGCTCTGATGGCCGTGGTTAGAATCCCCAGGGGGTTGTCGCGGATGAGCTGCTGCAGGACGGCAACGTCCTTCTCGACGTGCGCGGCTCGGAGATACATGATTGTGGTTCTGACGACGGGATGCTCCCTCCTCTCCCGCGAGGAACAAGAACAAAATTTCTGCACGAGAGCATATATTAACACAATCTGAGACGGGAAAGCCGATGGCCCGGGGTATGAGTCACGGCGTAACTTGGATCGTGGCTCTGAGATAACCATGGTTTACATACACTATCTTGTCCGATCCGGCCTTCTCTCCTAGGTATTGCTTCGCCCAGCTTGTCTGCAGCTACATGTATGTCTGCGAGTCTGCTTTAAACAGAACCTAACAATGCCTGGTTCGTCACTTGGTACACACTGTTCCATTTCGTTTTCCTTGTGCCGCAGGAGACTCCCGGGTCGCAACTTCTTACCATTACCGCAATTGATAAGTCCATCCAGGTTGCTTCGGATTTACCCGATTAACAACCAGAACGTGGTATTGTATGGCCTTTAGAAAGCGATTCCCTTTGTCTGGTCTTGCTGGTCCTCTGATCACTTTCCCTCGGCCATTCGTCCTGCGCATGGCTTGTGTAATGCACCACGACTGTGTGGTAAGTTCCTCCATGGTCCACTTAGTCAATGTACTCATGCACAGTCACAGAGGCAAATGGATTATTACACTACTTGTCTGTCTAAGAGGAAGATGGAGTTTCACGGCTGATCCAGATTGTGTGACCTGGTGGCGTACACCCTAGTTTGAATCAATCCTCAGCTGCTATTGCTTGTGAAAGCAAGTGGCAGAGGTACGCTCATTATTCGCTTTAGCCTAAATCCCAGTTCGCCATAACTGAATATCCCTATCGCTGGAATAGCGAAGTCCCAAACGCGCCGTCCCAATGCCATAATCTGTCAACCTGAACTACCAAAACAACCGCCTCTGCATGTCATTCGTAAAGAACCCTGTGTCCACCTCCATGGGCCCACTTTCAACGGATAAGCCATTTCCCATCCCACCCATACCCATTCCGCTATTCATTGTCTGCGCCTGTGCCCAGGTCGAGTCGGCGAAACTCTGCAGTAATAATGCTTCGGCACCGATACCCCCGCCAGTAGCAGTCGGGCTCGATGTAACGTTGGGAGAGCTTGTGGTGGTGTTAGGTGAGAAGAGGGTGAGGGATTGCCAATTCGGTGTTGATGTCTGCGGTTGATTTGATTGTTGGCTGGCCGATGTGGCGGGGAGTGATGATTGGGAGAGAGAGTGTTGAGGCATGTGTATGGGGGTGCTGGCGCCAGAGCGGTAGGAGTCACTGCTCATGGATCGGAAAGGGGCGGACTGTGAATGTGAGTGATGATGGCCATGGCCATGGCGGGAGAGGTCCACTGAGCTGGGTCGCGAGTGGCTAGCGGCGTGATTCAGGGCGGCGAGAATATTTGTATGTGAGTGGGAGTCGTCAATCGAATTCCTGAATGATTGGGTCTGTCCATTGGCGGCGCCGGAGTGCGCGGCACAGTCGTCTTGCCATTTGCGGATATTTTCGACCGTGTCGAGAGGGAACGATTCCCAGTAATCGATGCCCGTTTTCTTGTTGAGGACAGGGGGACTACTTCGCATCGCATGGGGTCCGGGTGATTGCGAGTCACGAGTTTTCAGCCCCGGGATATTGATGGTGGAAGGACCGTCGGCTAACGAGTCGGTGGCACATTTTAATTGCTCTGTCGAGACGATAGGAAGAAGTGCGAGGAGAAGTGATTCGGCTTCGTGGAGACGGTGCTCTAGTCCTTCAATATAGCCCTTGGCGGGACCTCTGAAATGGAGAGTTAGTACCATGCGGGATCAGCAACAAAGGAGAGAGGGGTCTCGAATGGAGGAGGAAGATGCTCTCAGGCTGGATTGGGCTTACCTTTTTCTTTGTTCGGGCCAGGTACATTGGATACCGGCAGCGTGACACTGTGAGCAACCAGATCTATCAAGCCAAAGAATCAGTGACCGTCATGATACCAACATTGATGACCGTGCACGTAGCAATGAACAACAGCCGAATGCCCGCCTGATAGAGGCGTCGTATCGAGATCCCATTGGTGGAGGGGGTATCGCATCTGGCCCTGTCCCAAATCGTTGTGCCAAAACGATTTAGCCACGTAGACAACCCCGCGAACAATAGCTGGAGAGCCGATATGGGGTAGCAGGACCCCGGGGCATATAAAGGGAGCTTCCTCCTCTTCTCGCGAAAAGAATTTGTTTGAACCGACTCGTGGAAGTAGGAGAGGCCAAACTCACCGATCACCACTGCACTATCAACCCAAAGTCAGCATAGTTCTGCACATTGTGGTATTCAATAATGATGATGATAAACCAAACACCGCACCAGTCAACCTTCAATGACAGGTCTGGAGGTAGGATTGTGCATGGAGGAGTTGGTGTTGTCGATGCTTGGCTTGTACTAACTTACCTTTTGTTTCTTCGTACGGCACCCGTTGCAGGCACCACTTATCCGAGTGGGCATCTTGACGACACGAAAGGCAAGTTTCTATGGGGGAGAGTCGAGGTCCTGAGGATCGCGGATGAAGCAGCGGACACTTCAGACTTAAAGATGATATCAATGTCCAAGCTTTTGCTCTGGGTGTTCTTGGACGAGGTTTGCCTGGTTGATCATGCAGCTGCAAGTGATTATGGCAGTCGGAAAGCGAGGTGCTCGTTGGATGTACTGGAGAGTCGGAGAGATGCGGAGTCACGAATAACCTTTGGTAATGCTCGCGAGTGTCGAATTGCGGTAACGTGTTGACGAATCGTAGTGTCTGGTTTCAGTCTCTCGTGATTGAAATATGCCTGACTAAGTATATGCGTTTCCGAGAGGTAGGATTGAGAAGGCGTGGGGATCGAACTGGAAATTTTGCCAATGGCCAAAGCCGTAGAAAGCAATCCAGGATGGCCTTGCCTACAAGAGAGAGGAGTCGCGCGAGGGATCGTGAATGGGAGTCCTCGTCGGTGATTGTCGGCGGGTTGCGGTTTTCTTGCGTGGGCTTTTGTCTCGGTGCTAGGCCGACAGAGAAGTTGCCAACCACGTCTGATCCTATCGGGAATCGGCTTAACTGGTAGAGAGTAGACGCGAAATTGAATCAATGCGCCGGGCCGGGTTATTGATGATTGATATAGAGCCGGAAGTCAAGCGGTCAAGGCTGAGTGGTGGTGTATTACAGGTATTGATTCGTGCGTTGCACGATTTCCGCAGAGCCGTGAGTCTAATTCCGTCTGTTATGTCACTGCACGGTTCGTGGGAGAAAATGTCCTGGGATATACTCGTACACGAGGTCACCAGCTTGACGGTTTGGCAAAAGATCGGGGGTGGTGGTGTCCGGGCAATAGTTCGGACACAGCTTTTAGACGCGGATGCGTGGCCTTTGTCGGGCTGGTCTGGACGGCCAGCTTACGGTTGGGGGTGCGAGTCTCGATTCGGACGTGTGGTGTGTCCCTGGCGGATTTCAGACGCGGATATCGGTCGGCGGACTGCAACGCTGCAGCTTTGGCTATTCTGAAACGAGCTGTGTTGCGTCATAGGGCTTTTCGACGATGGAGAGGTTCTCTGTCATGTCAGACGAGACATTCAAGGGGCTGTTGTTTGCGGCTGCGGGAATATGTGCGGTGGGTGGAGAGGGCCAGAAAACAGCGCACAGATCTGTTCATGGCGGAAGCCTGCAACTCATGCATTCCTGCAATCGGAAAGCGTCCTGGTCAATCTGAATGAGTTAGCAGCCGAGCGCTGACCGGGGTCTCAAAATGACTAAGTGCCAGCCAGAAGCATGAGAACGGGCAATTCAGTCGCCAGTTGGAGGGGCGAAGGGACAGTGCGATCAGCGCTTACTCATGGTTCGTGTATTCGTACCCGGACTGCGAACGGAGGACAGGAAGGACGCAGCAGAACTTAGCGAGACGACTGGCGTGGCCTCACTTGCATGCTGGAAGAGGAACAGGGCGATGCAGGAACAAGGCGAAGGGCTTCAACGTTGGAGCAATGAAACAACGAATTGCATTCGCAGGACGGGCATGGTGAGAAGGTCGGGACGCCTGTGGGGGTCGAAGTTGTGCCTGAGGGGAACCTGAAAAAATTGCCCAATTCGGGCCTGGCAGAACGTTCAAGCGGCGCCCGGAGCGTTGTGCTGAGGGGTCCCGGGGCCTCGGCCTGCTTCTTCCACAAAACACGTCATTCTGCCCCTTTCAACAACATCAACTTTCTTATTGTGTCTCGGTATTCACTCACGTCGTCCTTCTAATCCCTTGGGCACATGGGCAGAGACTCTCGCCCAACGCACGAAAGGCAGCGACAACAAACTTTGTCACCCCTCAACAGCGGCTCGGTTCCTCTTACGAATCGTGCTTATGAAACATGTGACAGCTTAGTGGTCTCACTATACTGATACTGATACTGATACATCGTACCGGTGTGCCGCAACCAGGGAGCTTTGAAGGTATGCGAGTACTGACCGGGAGCGGAAACTGGCGGGAAACAGAAGACACCAGAGGCTGGAATATTGACCAACGAAGAACATTGTAGTAGTACTGCAGAGGTTCTGTCACGAGCTCACACGTCCAGAAGATCGCCGATGCTCGAGACCGAAGGCAATCAGCCGTAATAACCTTAACCAAAAAGTAAAGCTTGGGGCTTCCACGAGCTCGAATCCTTTCCTACACATTCAGCGGTTCCGTTGCGCTAGGTACTCCGCATCCATCCCAATTACATCAGCGGGCGTCAGAAAACCAGTCTCCTCCAGCAGTGAGGGTGACCAAAACGATGCCATTGCCAACACCATCACCATGTCGATATCGCTCCGTCAGCGCCAGCGCTCTGTTTTAATCAAAGCCCTCAATGATGACTTAGCTGGTGTCTTCTTCCGGCCGGGATGCTATTTCAGTCTGGGGTGCTGGCTGGCCTCGTGTCAAAGAAATTGTGCGGCGGAACTCGATTCGATAAAGCCGATGCTGCCGCTTTTTCAGTCGTGGCGATATAATTCAATGCTTTTGTCGGCCGCGATTACCCATCACTGGCGCTGGCATTCTTCGTGCGACGCTCAAGCTGTCCATGAGCTCTTTCCCGGGCCCTCGCATGGGTCCAACAATGTTCCCCCTGGCGCTTCTCAGGCGACGTTGCTGGTAGGAATTTCGGTAACAGCCCTTGTCTGGGTAAAATCCCTCTTCCGATGTCGGATGCAACAGGAAAGTTCCCAGGTCCTTTGGTTGCCTGTGTGACTAAGTTGGAGGACATTGGTTGTTTGTTCTGTTTTGCAGATTTCCATCTCTTCAAAACCTCGGGGAATGAGGCGGCACAATGAAATTGTAAAACATCCAGACGAACGTTCGGACGTGTCTGTTATGCGTACGTCGGTGGAGTCGGATGCCGCACGCCATTGTATTTCGAGAAAGTCTGCTTTGCTGCTTGCTACGACAAAAACCAGCAGAAAGCAGAGTCGTCCAGGTGAGTTGCCGTCCCGAGGTTGATATTGGGCTTCGAACCCGTCGCGTGGTCGGTTTCAACAGCTTGGGGAATTGCAATTGTGGCTGCTAGTGGAGTCTTCTTATTTTTGCGCTTTCCTAGCCAAAGGTGGTAGGGGAAGGCGCGCTGGCTGCATTCGTCTGATGGTACTCGGTTGACCTTGTGGATTTCACTGCTTCCTTCCACTGCTCGCAAAGGTTGAAGCCATAAACATTCTCCGCTGAGAGGAATCCTGAGTACAACTCACCGCTGCAATCCGCAACTGCCTTAAGCCCGCGAACTTGCATCTCGCCACAATCGTAAGGTGTAGCCGAACCAAAGTACGGGGTAGGATAGCAGAACCCTAAGAACAGGAACGCGTACGGTTGTGCGCCCTCATTGGGCCCTTTCTCGGAGCTTGCGTGGCTCGAGCCACAACCAGGAAATAGCAAATGGGCCCTGGATGAAAGCATTCAAGATGCAAGATTCAAGGACAGGAAAGCCACAAGGGGCTTTGGCAACAGGCCCTCACAATTTCGGGAGCTGGGAAGCGCTCAATGGTCCATTGGCCGCTTAAACCATCATGCGGTCGATCCCCTGGGCGCGAGCCACCAACACGAGCGCCATCAAGAGTCCCTAGAAGTCAGAATGGAGCTCATTCCGCCCGCAACCGAACTTCAAAGATCTTGGCTTGCATCAGCCGGACGCCAACGTACTACCAGGTCATCAACTCGCTTTCACAGCCTTTCGGCCATAAGATAATGGCCGATTCGAGGTGCATGCGCTCACTCGACAGTCGCCCCCTTACGAGCTGAGAAATACATCCAAGGATTGAGGTGACATCCTAGAACTCTGGGGAGTGGCACAGATTGATGCGAATGCGTAGGAGATGCAATGGAATTCTGTCCTAGTCCCATGTTTGATGTAAGGCTGAGGGAGCAGCCTGAACGTTGAGGCTCAAGGAACACTTTTCCATTCGTGCCCCACTCATATCAAAAGCCAGAGTCAGATTTAGCGTACGCAGTCCAAAGGCTCTATCCAGGCATGCTGCAGCATTGTTTCGTGGCGATGTGGCCTGATGCCAGCCAGACGATACGAGCACAACGTCATACTCGTGCCTCTTCTCCATCGAGATCGAGACCTGGCCTCGATGCAAGCCATCTTACGGATTGCGAACCCTCAGCTGCGTGTCGGCAAGGATGCACCATTCTTTCAGTGCGAGTACGAGGTACTACCTTGCCAAAAGTCTATTCATGTGCACGCCAAGATGACGAAAATCTCTCGCTTCAGCATGCAAAGTAGATCGTATATCGGCGCACGAAGCAGCCAGAACACAGTGACGTCGCCACGTCTCGATCTGGTGAGAACTCTATTCAGCCAGGGAAGCCTGCCTTGCCCATACTCGCATCCATATCCTCTCGCATCCCCACGGGCCCCTGCCCATACATCCAAAACTGCACCCCCAGATAAGAGTCACAGCACGCTTGGAAAATCCCGCAAAGGCGAAACGGCCAAGGGATGAACTCCTTGCTCAAGAAAAAGTAGCTCATTTTCATAGCATCTCCGGCCAGCCAGTTGACTATTACCGAGAGGCGGAAGCCTTTGCAAGAGCGAGCACGGTGGTTCTTGAGGATTTGCGGGACCGGGAGGATGGCTTCGATGGCAAGGCCCACGTAGCCCAGAAGGGCGATGTAGAAGGGAGTCCGCGACAGGAAGGGCAGAAAGACGTGGATGAAGAGGAGCGTGCTGGCGAAGTATCCGAGGAAGATGAAATATCTGTGGCGCCATGCATTGGTCAGTGTGCAACTCCTCCAAGCCAAGTGTTCATAGATTGCAGGCGGACTCACGGTTTGGTCGCATTCCACTGCCAAAATCCAAACGGCCTCCTCCCTTCCATCAAGAAATCCCACAGCATGCCCTTGTGCCCGGGGCTGTTGTGCGCATACCCCTGAAACGGCTGATGGCCCACGCCGCCTTTTTCTCCAGCCGGCGCCCTGTTGTCGAGCGCCACTTTGAGCAGGATGAGTTGGACGACGATCATGAGCGAGGCTTGTATCAGGAGTGATTTGTCGTAGTACGCGCCGAACCAGTAGAACACTCTGTCGCGCGGTATTGTCAGTCTCTTCACACAGTCCTGCAGCATGTGCTGCGGCCACGCCACGCACTTCAATATCGATGCCACCAGCATTATCAAGGGTATGTCCAGAGAAAATCCATCGCTCGTCTTCTTCCTGTGTATCGATGCGATTTGGTCGGCGTAGGATGTGATCGGCGATAGCACCAGACTGTGTGTCTCTCTGTCAGCCCGGGGTTGTCGCAATCCATGTCCATGGCCTTGTGGATATCGACAAACTTACAAGATAGGAGCCAGGTAGTCGACGACTAGCTGGAGGAGTGCCAGCATTCTAGCAGCGTCGGAGGGAAGGGCTAAGGAATGATTGTCTACTTCAACCTTCATCACGACGCAGTCTCAGCAGAAGTTTACCAAGAAGGTCGATCGATACCCGAAGCAGAGTAGACCGAGCGACGATGCGAGGAGTAGCTTGAGAACCAACAGCAACTGAACTGTGCACACACACCTTCAAGGCGACATCTTGGAAACAGCTCTTAGAATGAATTACAGAGAGAAGCCGTGACCCGTTCTTCAGGCTGGCAACGGGCAAGCAACATACACAGATGGACGATTTGAAGGAACCAGTGCTCTGTATCCGTCGAAGCGCCGTCACGATATGATTGGCGGAAGCGGTGATGCCGGTCCGCGAACTCCGCTTCTAACTTTCTGTGCGAGCTTCACGGATGTTGCAAGTTATCATTATTCCTCTTCACTCAGCTCAGATCTTCATGACGGATCGGATTCACTACAGGCACATCGCGGAGTGGGAGCACATAAGACGCGATACCGCGTGGAGGTTGGGCGTCTGCACAATTGAAGCTCTCAGTTGCGCTTTCGATGTCCACCGCTCTGCACCACTACTTCCACGCAGGCCTTGTGATATTGCTGGGCAAAGAGGGTCATATGGACGACTCGCCACCTTAAGAGTGGTGATCTCGATCCGTAATGCGGGTGAATTGGACCAGAAAAGCTGAGGCTAACCGGACGAAGCGAAGAGCAGCGACGTGGAACGTGGGACCAGCGAGAGATAGAGTTGGCTTCTCGGGTCCTTGACGCGGTTGGCATCGTCGTCAATTCAATCAAATCGAAGCCAAGATAACACATGAGGGATGGCTCGTGGACTTGAAAATCGTCTATTCTTCATTGTTGTACATTTCAGCGTCTACAATTCTGCCTTGCCCGCCGACTCTGACGGTTGAGAGAAGGAGATACTCCAGTCGACACCAACTGGTGTTGCAGGATTCCTTACCACCGCCCACGCAGCCTTTCCAGCAGTTGGGGCGTGGTAGATCAGCTCGACTTGTCTGCTTCCCCGGACACCGTCCTCTGTCACAGTGACTTCTCCTACTGACGACCAAGAAGCAGGAGCGTTGACGATGATGATCTTCTCAACCATCACATCCTTCACCGTCTTGAGGTACGCGATAGTCTTCGTTCCTTTGATGCCGATATCCGTACTTTTTAGCGCACCATTCTCAAATGAGAAGTTCCTATGAATGTACGCTCCAAGCTGGTGATCAAAAGTCTCTCCGTCATCCATATAGAGCGTTCCTTCTGCCTTTTCTCCCTTCTTATCGAGAACAACGACAAGGGTGTAGGGATCCCACTTCATCAACCCTGAGCTTTTCCTCGGGCGATCTCTCCTCGGGAAAATGTGGCCGCCCTGCATGAACAGTGGGATCTTGTCGAGTGGCGCCGAAACAGTATGGGTTCGTTGCGCACTGCCTGAGTAGACGGTATAATCGAAGTAGTCGTAATAGTTTTCGTCATCTGCAATGTAAACGTCAACACTCTCGCCGCCCTCTTGCGTGACAGGTTTCACGAGTAGACCTGTGGAGCCAAGATACATCTGATCGTCGATTGTGAAGCCTCTCTCATCGCCTGGATGCACGAAATACTGAGATCGAACAATCGGATATCCTTCCGAGGCGGCCTCATGGAAGGCAGTATACCACGCCGGAAGCAGCGAGTAGCGGAGTCGCAGTGCTTGAGTCATGATGCCTGTATACGGCTCCCCTAGCATGTACGGTTCGCGCCTCCTTGTGTCGATATGCGCATGGCCACGCATGAATGGGTAAAAGGCACCAGCTTGATACCATCTCGTCTGGAGTTCTTTGCTTGGGTTGCCGAAAAACCCGCCTATATCAGCACCAGCGAAGGGGAAGCCGCTGACACCTTGGTTCAGGATCATGGGAATTGAGGCCGCGAGGTGTTCCCAGTTTGCTTGGTTGTCGCCCGTCCACATTGCGGCGGAGCGTTGGGACCCTGCGTAGAATGAGCGTGTAAGCACGAATGGTCGGCGTGGTGTTTCGGCCTTCTTGCGCTCGATGAGGGCGTGGTATGTCGCGTTATGGAAGGTCATGCCATTGAGATTATGAACATCTCTATGCTCCCAGTTTCCGTGGTGGATGTTGTCACGTGGCATCGTGATTTCAGGCCCATTGAACACGGATGGTTCGTTCATGTCGTTCCACAGCCATACATTGGACTGAGTGCCTTTGAACCGGTCGTATGTGAAGAGGGATTTCCACCAGCTTCGAGCGGCAGGGTTGAAAGCGTCGATCCAGTAGGAGGATCCTGGCCAGCACCATCCCTCGAAAATATTGTTGTCTTTGTTTTTGACTGCTAGGCCTTTGCTTTTGAGTTCTTCGGCAACGTGATAGCCCTCCTTGTTTTTGATGTGGGGATCGATAATGACCACGAGCTTTCGTTCAGTCTCGTCAAGTTGTTTCTCCATGGATATCGGATCCGGAAAGTTCAAAGGGTCCCATGTGAAATACGCTTTCTCGTTGGTGTATTCAATATCCAGCCAGATGACGTCGTAGGGAATGCTGAATTTATCGAATTTTCGGTCCACATCTTTGACGTCTTCGTCGCTGACGTAGTTCCAGCGGCATTGGTGGTAGGCAATGGCGAAGGAGGCGGGCATTGCAGTGTAACCAGTCAGTTCGCCATAGGATTTAGACAGATCTTTCGGGGTGGAGCCGAGCATGACGAAGACATCGAGAAGGCCGCTTTCTGACATCCAATGTGTATGCGTGTCAACAATTCCGCCGGTCAAACCGAGGGTGAGAGGATTGGTGTCATGCTTCGACTTTGTGATGTCCACCCAGGTCTCGGCGGCGTTCAACCAGAACACGCCAACGGTGGAATCTTTCTTGTGTGCTTGCATGAAAGGGATTGATCCATACAGAGTCATAGGGCTGTCGAGTTCGTACTCGAAAATGTCGCTGTTGTACATCCGATATGGTTGGTCATAGTTGCCCTCGCCGCCACGAGTCTCCTTGAGTGACAGAGGTCCAGCATGCTCTGCAAGCCCATAGACGTGACCATAGCCTGGAAAGCTAATGTCTAGTGCCACGCTCTCTGGTCCCTTAGGTTTAGAGTCGGTGTTGCCGCCGAAGCTCTCCTCCCACCAAGTGCTCTCGTCTTCCGCTGGCTCAGCCGGTTCTGGATCTGTGCTATTCTCGTCCCTCGGTGGTTTGTCAATTTTCGATCGCCAATGCTCGATGTTAAGGAATCCTTGACCATTGAACACAACCTGCTTTTCTTCACCCGTCCAGAACTCCACACCAAAAGGAGCATGTCGAATCGTTGCCTTGAATTGACCCACTGGTCCCCATGTTACCTCTGTGACGCCCTTTCTTCTCATGTATGCTGCCTTTTGAGGCTGGAGTCCAGCTCCAGTCAATGCCCAAACCCCAGCTTCGTTGTATCTCTCCTTTCTTGCAGCACTGCCATGTCGCAGCTCAATATCGCCTTTCCTCCTCCTTTCCTCGTCGATGGTGATCCGAGCGTTGCCGCGGTCAAGGAAGGTAATGGTCAGAGGTAATTTGACTGCGTCACCTCCATTCAGGGATTTGATGATGGAGGCGTCCAAGCGGCCATCCTTGTACTTGATGGATGCGGCGTCTAGCTGATACGGAGACGAGTCGGAGTTTCCCCTTCCAAGCATAGTATCTGCCAAAGCCCTATTTCTCTTGCAAAAGCCTGACTGATCGCATCGCTTGAAGTCGTGGTGCTTGACCATGACTGCGAATGGTAAGCAATTAACACGTCGAATTACCTCCGTTGTGTTGCTCACCTGCTGGAGAAACGAAGAACAACAGCAACAGGACTAGAGCAAAGGACAGCTGCCATGACGATGGCCGCCTCGAAGAGCGAGTCATCCTTGCGTCCTCGACTTCCAAGATTCCTGCCTATACAACGGCGGTAGAATCGCGAAGCAATTGTGAACTCAACCTCAGCCACTAGTGAAAGATGTCCTGTTAACCCCAAGTTTCAAGCGATATGTGCCTGAGAAGGGCTAGCTCCCCCTGAGATCCCTCTCACTAAGCGGGTCCCTGCATTGGAGCCAGCTCAATCATGCCCCTCCAAAACTCATTCACTATGATGTTCCCCCACTTTAACAGAATATTTTATGCGTTCGCTTTCGCCTTAATTGCAACCTGTCTTCTTTCTTTAGCCAAAGACACCACCAGAACCGAGAGCATCCTGAAAGCTGAGTCACTCCAACCCGGCAAGATGTCTAACGAGCAAACGTAAGTTCTACCACATCTTTACGTTTCTCTTGATCAGTTCAATAACGTACTGTTCACAGTTTCATTGCTGTAAAGCCAGATGGCGTCCAGGTACTGTTCCAAACACCGGAACCGTTCGTGCCAGACCCTAACACATTGTGCAGCGGGGCCTTGTTGGCGACATCATCAGCCGCTTCGAGAAGAGAGGGTGAGCCCGATTCAAATGAGTGAGACAAAAGATTTATACTAAGAGGCGGTGAAGATACAAGTTGGTTGCCATCAAGATGACTTCCCCAGGCAAGGAGCATCTTGAGAAGCACTACGAAGACCTGAAAGACAAGCCCTTCTTCAAGGGTCTCGTTACCTGTAAGGAAAGCACCCATCTAGACTTGAATTGGAGCTGACAGGGGCTTTCAGACATGCTGAGCGGTCCAATCGTTGCGATGGTCTGGGAAGGCCGCGATGCTACCAAGACCGGTCGTGGTAAGTCGGGCTCATTACTCTGTCGGCCAAGACGTCGCTAATTGACTGGTAGCCATCCTCGGCGCCACCAATCCTCTCGCATCCGCCCCTGGTACCATCCGCGGTGACTATGCTATTGATGTCGGTCGGAATGTCTGCCACGGCTCTGATGGCGTTGAAAGTGCCAAGAAGGAGATTGCCCTGTGGTTCAGCCCCGAGGAGATTCAGAGCTGGAAGTCTGCTCAGCATGACTGGATCTACGAGAAATAAGGGGATCACACCCAACGCGTACGAAAGGAGCTTGAGATGGCATCTCTGGCAGTTTCAGCTCCCATCATGGACACGACCGAGACGGGGACAGATAGACTCACAGATGAAGGACAATAACAGAAACGAGCATTACTTGCGATCAATGCCCAACTGCGTGCTACGGTCAGCGAAAAGCCCATGACTGAGCTCCTCCTTGCCGCTGATGAGCTGCACAAGATCTTCTCACTTTGGCGGACGCTTGGTCCATCGAATAACCGTTCTTGTGGCGTTTCTGGCTGGAATTACAGCAACTCGCGCAAACCAAGGCGCTCCCCAGACACTAACGAAAATGCGGACAGGCAGCAACAGCTTCACGATAGCATACGCCGTCGCCAACTCAACCACCCATCTTGTCGCGCCTTCTCCTCGATCAAACCACTTGGAAGCGGCGTTCTGTTTCTCAATGTCTGTGGCATTTCCCTCCCTTGTCTCATCTTCTACCATATTCTCTTCCTTCTCAGTGATCCATCCTTTCCTGCGGAAGTAGCGGCCAAACTTTTCAACGCCTGCGGAAATCCAAGCTCCTTCCGCAAAGTAGGGTGGCAGCCAATGCCAGTAGTGAAAGGCTCCAGCGAGGCCAAATAACGGAAGGACGGCGGTCAATTCGTGGAGAAGAAAGAATGCTGCCACATGTGAGAAGGGGGCTTGTCGTAGGCCAGTGACTGCAGGGCGGAGGAAACGAGGAGTACGATCGACAAAGCGATCAAATCGACTTCGAACCGCGGCTTGCCCGTCTGACTTGGGTGCTTGTGATGGAGGTTCAAAGTTGGTGTTTGAGCGCCAGCGTCTTGTCGAATGAGAATTGTTCCATGGACGGACAACTCTGGCAAGTGATCGCCGCATCATAATCAGGAGTTCACAGCATCTTGGGGCTTGTCGATGGGCACGAAGCACAAAGGGCACAACTGCCCCGAACTCACTCTCGTTTGGGACGAAGGTGGTGCCGCCCTGTGCTCACCCGCGACTCGCCTTTCCTTGGCGCCAAGTGGCTTCTGAATCAGGAACCGATGGATTCTGAGGTATTCTCTTAAAGCAGCGTTGTCGAGCTTCCGCCTCGAGCCTGCCAGATTAACCTCTCCGGGGCTGTTGCGGGGACCACTTTATCGATAACGGTTGGCAACGTCGAGCAGATACGAGGTATACTTTGTACTCAGTACTTGGTATTGAGAAGAAGGACCCTCTCTGCCTTTCGTCTGCCTCGAAGCTGTTGGAATTTCTTGACGCCATCGTCCTTTCTCTCCTCCTGGCCACAGCGCTCAACAAGTCAGACATTCACATAGTGATTCGTGCAGTGTCTACCACTTTTCACCACCGTTCGCTCCCTCGAAAGTTCGAGCCGTCCACGAAGCCGCCTACCTCCGTGGCCCCCTCCTTTCTCTCTCCCCCCTTATATCAAGGGCGCCTCGGAGTGCCTGGTCTCGGTGTACCACCAAGGGCCCTCGGCAGTATCCACAGAAAACTGTGAGGGCTCTGTGATTCCTCTTCGAAGACCTTGCAAGCGAAGGCGGGCTTTGAATAAGAACCATTCGCGGACATGAGACGAATTGGAAGCTTCCCGCTCCTATCCTTCATTGAGTCCATTGCGGTAGAGTCGAATCTCGACCGTAGCCGGCATAGCTCTGGGGACTTGACGTTGCTCTGATCCCACACGACCATGCTGCGTGTTGATCCAGTAGTCCGATGATCGAAAATATCTCACACAGTGCCGAACGAGTGAGATAGCCCGGTTGAGACGAGACACAGCTCGACACCTGGGACTCGTTCACAGGGTGAATCCTAGGAACGATCAGATGAGTTAGGACCACCCTTGTGCCGCAACGAGGAGCTGATATTATGCTCACGCAGATGAGCGTCGTCAGGTGACAGGTCGAGAAGAGGTATATCGGAGAGAGGAGTGGCGACATTCTCAGATGCCAACTTGTCTCCAGCTTGGGTGGTCTGGGAAGGACACAACCTGTGTTCTACGGGCGACGACTAAGTACCTTCATTTAACGGCGGAAAGTCGAGACACTCTGAATTCCATGCCAAGGTGGGAGGGTTGTCGCCTTCCAAGCTGGAAAAAGATTGCATCGCACACGTTCCCGCGTAGGAATGTGACAGTAGCTCGGCGGATGAGCCGGTCGTCCACAGTTGTAGCGGCGCCCCGCCTTCGATCATATCAAATTCCTCCACTGAGCCGATATGAGGAGGTGAGCTTGGCCAGAAATCCAAGTCCTCGAGTGTAAAGCTCTGGGCAAGGGACTGGGTTGTACTGGGGAGCCCATGGGACGAGGCAATGGCGATGCCTGCTGTCGTTGTGCCCTCGGAGACGTTGACGTTGCACGATGATGCTGCCGGAAATCCCAACCTCGAAGAGCCAAAAGATGCAAACCCCGAGATATAGCTTGGCTGCGCCGCAACACCAAAGTGCTGATTGGCGATTATTCCCATAGGACTGTTCTCTCGTGCTTGTGGGATGCCGTTCTCCCCGTTCTCCCCACCTCCACCCCAACCGGCTTCTTTCAGGGCTGGGTCCAAAAGCTCGAGCGCCTGCGTTGCTAGCAAATATCTCTTGGCGAGGATCTGCAGCGCCCGAACGAGTGGAGTTAGCGTCTGGAAGCGCTCATCGGTTTCGCCAGCCATATTCGTTTTGATATCGAGAAGGATGATCGTGATTGCTGGAAGCAATAAATGAACACTATGATTCCACGGTCAGTCTCCCCCTCAAATTGCATCATGAGTTGGGGCCTAGATGGGTCTCAAGCGGCATACCTCCAAAAGGGCATATACCTCCAGGACTGGTTCTGGATAGCCAATTCTGCGAGTCGAGACATTTCGTGTGCTGCGTGACGCACACGGGATTGCGCAAGCCGGCATAGTCTGGCACCAAACTCGTCCCACTCCTCCTGGCATCTGCGGGCTTCTCCCAAATATAAAGCACAACCAGTTGCGAAATAAATCATGTGCAGCAATATTCGCCAAGAAATGAAGGTCCTACTCGTCTGAGTCGTCTCGAACGGGCGATCAAGACGCAAGCGTGCAGCTGGGGAAAGGCTTTCCATCCAATCCATGAGCTCGAGATGGCAGGCTCCTAGTTCTCGCGCGATACGATGCTGCTCAGCTGACTCCCGTCCTAACTCAGAAGTCAGACCTCGAGCACTACGCGTCGCCATCATCCGAATGATACAGTTTGAAAGTCGTGCCATCTCCAGGAAGATTAAAGTGAATGTCGGATCCTTAGGTGACGGATGGTGTGGCTCAGCTTCAGCACTGATTAGGTCCAGCATATATGGGGAAGGCGAGAAGCAGTTCACAAGGGCATCGGCGGATGCCAGCTTTGCAGGTCGTCGCAGTGTTAATGCGCCCAAGGCATCACTAGTGAAGCAGCAACACCACAGTAGCTTGAGGAAATTTCGTCGTTTGGGTACTGTGGTCCGGTCGAGCATCCCACGAAGGTCTATGGTGTCGGCGTAGTTGAGAGCCATACTGAGCCAGTCGGCTGCACCCTCCTTCTCTGCCGTGACTTCGGAAGTATGGGTCATCAGCAGGAGCGACTGCAAACGCTCAATCTTGTCCGACCCTGGGTCGAAGTGGAGAAGATGTTTTGCGCGGGCATAGAAGGATCCTTGGGCATCTCGTCGACTTTTGAAACCCAGATCGTTGAGAAGCGACGGGTTGGCAAACTGCAACGACACCATCAGCTGGATTATGCGGGACTTTGCGACCAACGGCCTTACTGGCACAGCTGCCATCATGATCAGATAGAGCAAAAGAAAGCTTGGTTTTCCTTCTTCCTGGGATTCCGGGGCGGGTCGCGACCTGGGTTCCGCGGCGAGGAGTTCGGAAACGGTGGTCCCGTCCAGAACGGGGAACAGAGGATGGACGAAGTTGCAATAGTTGCGGACAAGCTGCTGGACAAGGGCAATACTTGGGAGGAGGAACACGTCTTTCTTGCTCAAGAATTCGAGAACGGCGAGGTCGTGGTCAAAAGAGAGCGGTTTGATAGAGTGAGGCAGGCTGGGCCTGCCATCAGCCCCATTACGTGGTTCCCACTGCGGGTGACGCGCTCTGTTGAGAGACTTACCGTCGCGAACAGCCGAGACAGCGGGCCAGTTGTCATCATCTACCCCTCGGTCTTCGTTTTCCTGCTGTGAGCGGTCAAGTAATGGGACTGGGTCGACGGAGAGTTGGCATTCAGCATAGTCATTCTCGATTTCATTCTGCGTGAGACAGCATGACTTTGGCGATGTAATGTGCTGTTGGCCAGGGAAACTTGTGTGCAGTGGGGAGGAATCTCTTCGATCTCCCCTGGTGATGGCGCTCCTCCGCTCTTGGCCGCGTGAGGCAGGCTTGGTCTGATGCTTCCTACAAAGAATTAGAAAGCCGTGGTGTCGAGTCGCAGACCGGCAAAGGGCATTACCCTCGCTGTGACCTGAGGCCGTTTTTGGGCAGGACACAATCTTTGTCGTCCAACTTGCAGTTGGTGCAAGGCAAGCCATGTTGCATGAAGTCACATCTCACTTTTCTCAAACGACAGGAGAAACAAGCCCAAGGCGACCTCCGTTTGCGAGACGGGGAAAAGGCAACATGAGCATCATGACCATTGTTCCAAGTGCCCCAGGGATGTTCGGGAGAGGCGACGGCTCCATGAATACTGTTTGTGTAGCTTAAGGAGCGTGCGTGGGAGGGCGGAGCGAGATGGTGAGCGAGTCGAGGATTCATCGCTGGATGTGTTGATCTAGGACTTTGTGTAATGGTCGAGTCAGGGCCCGATCAGCGGATGACTCTGCTCTAGACGACGCAGCCTGGGATAGCCCGTTGGGAGGCTGGTGAATGATGGAAGCAAGATGATGGATTTGACTGTACGAAGAGGAGGTTGAGACGGCGACTGGGTAATAGAACTGTGTGGTGATGAGGGTGGCACCCAGATGTGTAGTCTCTGTCTCGGTTCCTGCTATAAACCTTAACTGGGTCAAGAGTGTGGGGGATTGGACTACCCCTAAGATGAGATAGGATAGGTGGGCACCTAGGTGAGGATGGACTCTGGGCACCGAACTCTGGAGGCGGGGAAGGCGACTAAGCTAGTATTGTACTTACTGTAATGGGAGGCCTCGCTAACCGAACCCTTGTCCCGGATCCGGGGCCCCCTGTACTCCTCCCATCAGCCTTGTTTGTCGCTGGCGGCCCCAGGGACTTGTGTATCAGCGCCGATGAGCCCAGGTCAAGTCTTTTTGCACACGTACAAGTATACACACAGGCCGTAGCTGACGCATTCTCTCTCCCATTTACCTCCAAGTTTTCAACCCGACCCTCGCTTCTCTCCCTATCCACATTACGCTGTATTCTAAACATGCTCCAGACCTCAGAGGCTTTGGAAAAACGTCGGCATGCCTCTAACGCATGTATCGCCTGTCGGAAGTCGAAAATTAAGGTCCGCAAGCACCACTAACCCTATCCTGGCACTCTCTCCCTCTCGCACCTTCGTCCCTCTGGTTCGTTTCCAGGTCTAACCTGCTCAGTGTGACAATAAATCTCCCAAATGCTCCAACTGCGTTCGCCGTGGAACTGACTGTGTCTTTGGTGTGGATGGTCGCAAGTTTGTCTTCACCCGTCGCACTTGATCCCCGTGTCCTCTGAATAACAAATCGCGATTACGTCTAGGTTCCCATCCTCACAACAGACGACCGTCAAGACCGGTCAGCCTCTGCGTTACCCGCCTTATCAGCCCGGTCAAGAACCAAGCTGGCAGCATCCTGAATGTGCTCGCCAAAGTGCCACTATATCCGATTCGCTTCTCTACAACTCCCTGGACGATGCTGGTACTCAGGACACCCAATGGGAAAGAGATCCGCCCCGGGAATCGATCCTGGACAGCCCACGCACGTCGCCACTCCAGGAATCAGTATCCAGCGGCATGGAGTTCTGGATAGAAATGCTGGCAGGAAAGGGATTCGTCGACCCCAGCACCACTTGCTCGCCTGAACATTTTGTTGGTATCGAGGCCGCGTTCCCTTGGTCCCAGTCTCATACCACGGAGATGGCAGGAGCATCCCTAGCCGACCCGTTCGCCGATGATCCTCGACCCCTTACCTCAATAGATCCAGAGTGGCCGCCAGAACCTAGCCCGGGAGTGCATACTCCGCAGCTGACTCCAGCCTCAGATCAACCGAGGGTCGTTACCACCGCTCGTCTCTCGGATGATGACCCGACAGAGCAATTGACGAGTCGTCTTGGTCGCCTTCAGATTGCCGAAGACGGTCGCTTACGGTATTATGGCGCGACCAGCAACCTGCACATGATCCGGAATGGTCTTTCCTCCTGTGTCCGGCCCAATATCCGATCCACCTTTGTCCACGGCGAGTCCGCCCTGGCTCGTGCAGGGTTTCATTGGGAGAGCAATGCTGAGTACGAGGAGCACCTCACCAGCTTGTTCTTTGCCTGGCACAACTCATTCCTAGGCGCCATCGACAGGGACGTCTACGAGCAGCATCGGGAAATCTACCTTTCCGGACACACCACGTCGTACTTTTCTCCAACTCTTGAAAATGCCATGTAAGCCTGCGTCTCCCTGACCCTTTTCATATGAACTGACACCATTATCCCGTCAACCAGTTGGGCCATCGGTGCTGCTTATTCCACTCAAACCTCAACTGGGACACCAAAGGACCCTTCCGAGTTTTTCGCCTTTCGAGCCAAAGTGCTGCTGGACATTGAAATGGACAGCCCCACGATAGCAACGGTGCAAGCTCTGATCACTCTATCGGTTCATGAGGCTGCTTACGCCCGAGACTCAAGAGGTGAGCGCGTCGCTCTAATCTGGGAAAATAACACACTCACACAAGGCAGGTTGGCTCTATACCGGTGGGTCATTGTCAGGAAAGAGGTACAGACATCCTCTTACTCTGTATCAGGAATGGCGGTCCAGCTGTTGTCAGATCTCGGACTTCATCTCGACTTGGAAATAGAATCGAATGCGGTTGACGGGCATAACACTAATGACAACACCAATTTACGGAGGACCATATTTTGGGCGACTCAGACCTTGGATACGTAAGTTCTGTCCCTGATTATGGCCTTGATGGATTCATCTCATGCGTTGATCCCACTGGTGCGTAGATTGTGGAGCGCCTACAGTGGCAGGCCTAGTATACTGCGACATCACGATTATAACATACCTTTGCCGACCCCCTTCGCCGGTCGGGAATGGAGACCGTGTTTCAATCCAAAAGACGCCGTGAATCTTCCCGGGTCCATCGACGGAAGTGCGGCGGCAACCACACACATCTGCCTGGCGCGTCTGGCGACTAAAATCTCAAGAATCTCTACGGCTCTGTAAGCTAACCCCCGTCCTCCCGGACCTTTGCTTCCAACTCATGTCGGGTACAGCTACACTGGACCTCCAAACACGGAAGTCGAAACCGAGTTTTTCGTTCGGAATATGACTAGAGAGCTGCAGAGGTGGCGAGACAGTTTACCACGCCCATTACAGGTCGACCCTGAAAACGACGACAGCGAGAAGATGTACTTGCCTCCTGTCTTAATGCTCCAGTGAGTCGGCTGCCCTTTCATTGTTTCACGTCTGACAGCACTCGTACTCAAGTATGCAATACCATGAGGCCATGATCTTCCTCCATCGACCATTTCTCTCCGACTTCACGGGCGCTCCCACGACCGCTCCAAGCATTTCATCCGCCGAAGTCAGCGGCCGAATGTGCGAAGAGTCTGCAACCGCCATCTGCCGACTGGTGGGACTGTATCGCCAACAGTGGAAGATCCGACTTGTGCACCCTCAGGTTGTCGCCCTTATCTTGACCGCGGCGCTCATTCACGCTCACAATAGCTGCGTCTTTTCAGGCCAGCGAGGTTTGGAGGCGCAGGAAAACATCTTCCAGTGCGTCCAGGTCCTCGGAGAGATGTCCCATTTCAACAACAGCCTGCGGGCCTTGGAGGTAGTGGTCTCTTTGAGACGAGAATGGCAGAACCAGAAATTCCGGCTGCTGAAGACCAAACGCTCTAGTCCTGAGGAGGAGAGCTGTCCAGCTGCCCTGGGAAGAGCCGAGTGTGCAGCGAGACAAAGTGGCCGGATCCGATTATGAAGTTACCCGAGGGCCCTGGCCACCATCTAAGGAGCATTCCAGGAAACACTCAGAAGATCTGGGGGTAAGAGTCTCCGGAATGCGGAGTGACGTCTTGCAGTGGCCAATCATCTGGGCCCATCCGTCAGCTGCACTAGCATTTCCGATCAACCTCGAACCTCGGGGGGACTGACTTGAGGTTGGGGAAGGGAGGCGACGGTAGATTCTATCCCCCCACCCCCCGCAATTCAACTCACCAATTCATACGAGTTGCGCCGGGTAGTCTTCACTTGACACCACTGCCAGTCAACCCCGGTGTGGATAGGGCCTGAACGTGAGGTGGGGTTCTTTTATTTTGAACAAGTACCGAGCTACGTTGAGGGAAGGGAGTGGACAAGCAGCAGACTGTCGGATAGCCAGCATCCAGCGATACAACGTGCTCTACTGCGATTATGTTTCCCTTATCAGTTTCCTGTACGGGAGGGTTTGCGTTGACGAAAGAGAAATAGAAATGCGAGGATTCTAAAGAAAGGAGGAGACTCCCCTCCATCCCCTCTCACGAGCGCAGCGCCTGGTCAAAAGTCAATGGTCGATTACCCATGTTATCTAGATAACCTCGTAGAAATCAAGTACATACTCGTCCGTAAATCTAGTGCTATGTAAAACCGCGGGCTACAACGGTCGTATTAAAATAGTGGAGGCCTTAGCTCTATTAAGTACAGTATCTAATACCTCTACACCACAGGAACATTTCTTGATATCCTGGTTTCCTAACCGAAGTCTGTATGGGCAAGAGAGTGGTACTCTGATGATCAGCACTTAAGAGGAGTGCAGCCGAAGTACGAACCTCTGTTGTCACCATCGCCTGGCATCAAAGGAACTGCGAGTCCTTAAGAATAATCGCGTCGTCACCACCAAGTAGGCAATTAGATTGGGGGGTTCAAAAAATCAGAAAGATATCTCCATTTGTCTCGGTCTGTTAATGCCCCCTTCTTCTTTTCATTAGGCTACAGAATCCCAGAGCTGCACGTCCGGGACAATGGGCGGAGGGATGTCGGCGTGCTCGAGGTACGAGGTGGTGTCGTCGCCGTTGCGCTGCGCAACCGTCATGCCATTGCCCAGCCAGGCCAACCGGTTCGAGCCCCCCAGTCGATCGTCCCGCTCATACTCAAAGTCCTCCCACCGCGGATGTTCCATGGCTTGCTGGGCGTGGATCGAGGCCCCAGGCCACAGAGCCACCACCCGGCCGTCCTCGATGTTTCGCTTGAACCAGGATTTGCACTTCAGGCCGCCACGGTTAGCAACTTGGAAAGAAGAGGAACAATAACAAGAAGAAGACTTGGGAAGACTAATACTTACCCGTTCCGCGAACACGGTGTTCGCAAAGTACGTGTCGACGTGTTGAACAAAGTCATCGGTGGCCGCTTGACTGTTGTGTCGGGTTTAAGTCAATAGGGTCCCCGCCGTGGATCAATTGAGCGAAATCACAAACGCACCTGGGTGTCATGGACTTGATGTACTCGCGCTGGATCTTTTCCACGCACTTGACCATATATCCACAGACGTTTTCCAACAGGTAGATCGCTGACCCGGATCCGGCGGCCCCGTTGGGACCGAAGTAGAGGAAGAAGTTGGGCAGTTTGGGCACTCCGATGGAGAGATACGCTTGAGGGTAGGGGTCCCAGGCGTCGTCGAGGGTGACGCCGTCCAACCCGGTGATGGGTTCCATCTTTTGCATCGATCTATGGGCGAGTCATGGTCAACTAACTGGTCGGCGTATTGATCTGTTGGTTCGGTCAAAAAGGGAGAGAAAACGTACGTGTCGTAGCCCGTCGCGCAGATGATCACGTCCACCTCGCGGACGGTGCCGTCTTTAGCCCTGATGCCGTTGGGCAACACCTCGTCGATGCCGCAGCCGATGAAATCGACATTGTCTTGCACCAGCGCCTCCAAGTAGCCAGGCCCGGGGGTGAGACGGCGACAGAAGGGGGAGAAGTCGGGCCTCAGGCTCTTGTAGATCTCAGGCTTCTTCTCCAGCTTCTTCTTCATCGACTCGTCGTTGAGGCGGAAGAATTCCTTTTGTTCCGGCGTGCCCTTCATGACGATTAAAGGGACTCCATTCATGACGCGCTCGATCTCGCGACGGTACTCGAGGTAGGCGCCGGGTTCCTCGCGAAATTTCTTCAACTCCTCCGCCGTATACTCGTCTTTCCAAAACATCCACGTTAGTCTCCCCTGGGCGTCCGAGGTTAGAGAAGAGGAGAAAAAGGAAACTTACAGTTACCCAGGACTCCGCGCTTCGAGGCGTCTGACGCGTACCCGACGGGCGACACCCAGGTCTTCCCCTTCATGTAGTGGTCCAGGTGGGCCGCGGTGGGTTGAAGCTTGGTGACGATCTGAATCCCCGACGAGCCGCCCCCGATCACGGCGATGCGTTTCCCTGTTGAGTCCAACGGGGTTTCCCAACTCTTCCGATCGGCCGAATGCAGCAGTGTGCCCTTGAAGGTTTCGAGTCCAGGGATCTCAGGCCATTTCCATTTACTCAGGATGCCGGTTCCTTTGATAAGGATCTCGGCCTCGTCGAAGAAGGTCTATATTTCTCACGCACGCGTTAGAGAGATAATGGTTCCTCCGCTGGGCGTATCTATCACCCCCTCTCTTACCTTTCCGCTTTCCAAGTCTTTGACTTCCACACTCCATTTGCCTTTGTCCGCTTGCCATTGAGCGCTCAAGAATTCGTGCCGGAGCTTCACGTATCGAAGCACGTCGTATCGTTTCGCCACGTTCTTCAGGTACTGCTGAATCTCCGGCCCGCCTGCATAGAAGGAACTCCACTGCGGGTTGTTGGCAAAGGTGAATTGATAGCTGTGACAGGGAATATCACAGGCAATACCGGGGTATCTAGGCAAAGTTCAGAGGCGCTCCTCAAACCGAAGGGTTCGTGTTAGATTAAACAAACCGATTATCATACCAGGTTCCTCCGATATCATTGTTCTTCTCGTAGATGACAAGGTCGACGTTCTTAAGCTTTTGAGGGAACCGAATGGCTGTCAGCATCCCCGATATCCCTGCTCCGATGCAGATGACCTTAAGAGGCCGGACATCGTCAATCGGTCTGTTGATTGCAAGGGCCGGCCTGTTCTCGTTCGGTGATATTGAGCCCATTTTCAACACTTTCTTTCAAATCTGTCTCACTCTTTGGACGATGGAACAGAGGATGTGGCCATGCAGCAGGGGGTGCTTTAGTATCAAGCAACTCCGTCCCAACTTGCCGAGGGACCTCGGAATTGTTTTGGCATGTGCCTCACCAGATGTGGAGGCTATCGACAACGCAGCGGAATTGGAAGATGATGGGTACTATAGGTTCCTCGGGGCAGGGTCTGAAGGGTCGGAAATATACTTATCGGGGGGAGATATTCGACCCCTCGACCGTGCTGAGTGCTGAAGGTTTTCACGTGGAGACATCAATATGACCAGCATGATGACCTCAGGGGGTCGGAAATGAGGAAGTATACCCTGTAGTCCCAAGGACGACAGGAAACGAAAAAGAGAGGCCGTCGATGGTGGTTGAGTCAACGAGCCCTTCGACAAGGCACCTTCCGGCATGGTTTTCTATGACTCATTCCTTGTAGGAGGAGTTTCCTCTCTCTTGGTCCCCTGATGAGGGTTTGAGGGGCAGTTTGTAAACTCGTGTCACCTTCATTTTCGACCGGGTAGACTCTTGAATGCTGTCCAGGTCCAAGCGTTGTAACCGAAAGGGAAAGGGACCTTCGACGACGCATTTCTGTATTCGTGTCTAAAGCATGGCAACAGCGGGTCCGGAGATGGGATTCAGAGAATTAGTGACAGTTTTACATATCCGAGGCAGTCAGACAGTCGGACAGTCTTGTCGGAGGTTGGTTACCTTCTTTCCTCTCTCAATCTATCTATTAAAACAAGCCGCTGGCGAAGACCCTCGGTAATGTGTTTGGTTTCCTGATCCCTGGTAGAGAGGTACAAACATGGCATATAGCGATCTAAAGGGAAAGACCTTTGTCATCACGGGCGCGGCCTCAGGGATGGGCAGGGTGATTGCGGATCTCCTGGCCGGGCAGGGCGCCAACGTCGGGCTCCTGGACCTTCACAAGCCTGCGAAAGCGGCCGAAGAGGTTGAGCAGCTCGGAGGGGGAAAGGCACTCGCGGTGGCTTGCAATGTCCAGAACACGCAGGAGGTCGACGCCGCCGTCGCCTCGGTGAGGGAACACTTTGGCGAGATCCACGGCGCCGCCAACATGGCCGGGATCGTGGGAAACCAAGGCCTGGATGGCAAAGGCTACGCGTTGGACATTGTGAAGGACAATGACTGGGACGCGATCCTCAACACGAATCTGGGCGGCGTCAAGAACTGTCTGCGGGCGGAACTGAACCACATGAAAACCGGCGGTTCGATCGTCAACGCCGCCAGCATCGCCGGCCAGAACGCATTTCCGTACATGGGACCATATTGTGTCAGCAAGTTTGGGGTCATTGGCTTGACCAAGGTGGCGGCCCAGGAATTCGGACCACGGGGCATCCGAATCAATGCCGTGGCACCGTAAGTTATTTCTCACAGTACAGGGTGTTTGGATTCGGGAGGCTAAAACAAAATATCACGCAGAGGCGTCACCAAAACTCCCATGACGGCGGTGTTGGGAAGCGACGAGGAGCTCTACGAGGCCCTGGGCGGCCCACGGACTGCGCTGAAGCGACTGGGAAACTCCATCGAAGTGGCCAGGGTCGTGGTCTTTTTGCTGAGCGAACAGGCCAGTTACGTTACCGGCAGCGTGAGTGGCCTTGGTGTGAACCGTAACCCTGAAGCTCATCCCAACTAACGGCAACCCAGGTCATCAATGTAGATGGTGGCTACAACTAGCTTCTAAGATGTTACCACAACCAGCGGCAGATTTCGGGTGTGTAGGGGTGGTAACCTAGAAGACAGCTTCGAGAAGAATGGTTCCGTCATCTGGGTAGATGCTCCGCGGGCAAGATATGTGGAGACAGACTGAATGAGACTATTTTCGTCTGTCCTAAATATTATCCCTCCTCAGTACTAGTAGCTCGAGCTCGAAATTGTACCGGGTATGGTCTGCAGTAAGTGATTACTCCGTGCTTTGCCCACTCGTCCATCCCCGTCACCGGACACGTACAAGACCCTGGGACCTCCGAATGCCTCTAGGTACGCCGACCGAGTATGAAGTGCCAGTGGGCCCCAATCTTCGGAAATAGTAGTGCCGGATTTCTTAGCCCCTTAGTCCCCAGCCTCGCCTCGGTTAATAGTCCGGGGCATTTCCGACGACTGCCTCACCTCCTGAGTATGCTCCTATGGGGCCACAGGTGGACGAAATCCGGGGTACTTCGGCGACCGCCCAGGACATTTCGTCCGCTACCCAATGTTGGTGGCTCAGATAAAGAACCATGATGTCCCCCCCTTCCAAGGGGAAACCAAACTGAAAGACAGAGGAACCCATCCTGTTCCTGCGTCAGCTCGGCACTCACTTCGAAGCTATTTTCTCTACCCTAAGTACAGCCAGCAACCATGGCAGGATCCTTCTACGGGGGATATGCCTCCAGTCTCAAAGGCAAGATCCTTCAAGCGTGCATCATGGTCTCGTCGGCCGCGGCCTGGCTGCTGATCGGGTACGATCAGGGTGTCATGGGCGGCTTGATCGCGCTCCCGACTCTTTTGGACGATTTGGGCATCAAGGCCGACGACGCGGACCTCCAAAGCACTGTGGTGGCCATTTACGACATTGGGCCCCTGATCGGGGCCATGTTCTGTATGTCCCCGCTCGGAAGCCGCGTGGGTCGGCGCATCATGATCGCCATCGGCTGCCTGTGGTTGATCCTCGGGGCGTCTCTGCAGGCCGCAGCCACCAATGCCGGCTTCATGATCGCCGCGCGACTGCTCGCGGGAATTGGAACTGGTATCAATGTGACCATGGTGCCCATTTGGATCTCCGAGACCGCTCCGGCCAGCCACCGCGGTCCGCTCATCACGGGACAGATGTCCATTCTCCTGTTCGGCCTGGTGATTGCCTACTGGTTCGACTACGGTACGACGACCAACCTCGAGGGTTCCGTCCAATGGAGGCTCCCCTTGGCCTTCCAATGTGTCTTTTGCCTTACATCGCTGGGGACCATGCCGTTTCTCCCCGAGTCTCCCCGATACCTATACCTAAACCACCATAACGACGAGGCCGATAAGATCATCTCGCGTGTGTATAGCGTGCCCGTCGACTCCCACATCGTTCTCGAACATCGCCGTGAAGTTCTGGAGGCGATTGAGGTGGAAACGGGATCCAGCTTCAAGTTCAACGACATCTTCTGGGACAGCTCCCCGGTCAATGCGAACTGGTGGGTGTGGATCGCGTGCATTATCCAGTTCTTCCAACAGATGAGTGGTATCTGTCTGATAGCCTACTACGCCAGCTACATCTTCCTCACCACGCTGGAGATGACGCAGTACCGCGCGGCCTTGGTGTCTGGCGGCCTTGGCCTCGTCTTCTGGGGGGGCAGTTTGGTCCCAATCTTCACTGTGGAGAGGTTCGGACGCCGCATCATGTTTCTCATCGGCACGACCGGGACCGGCCTCGCCATGATCGGCTTCACCATCTGTCTAGCCATTAACAGTCAAGCGAGCTTAGTCGCCGCGGTCGTCTTCATCTTCCTGTACGACTTTTTCTTCGGCGTCGGCGACGGTATTGCCTACCTGTACGCCCCCGAGGTCATCCCGCTGAACAAGCGCCATTCCGGCGTCGCGGCCTCCACCTTTGTCGCGTGGAGCTGCACCTTTATTGTGGTCAAGGCCGGGCCCCCGGGTATCCAGGCTTACGAGTGGAAGATTTACCTCTGGTTCTGCATCTCGGGCGTCTTGCAGGTCATCTTTGTGTGGTTCTGTATTAAAGAGACAAAAGGTCTGACCCTGGAAGAAATCGACATTCTCTTCGCCAAACCCGCGCATCGCGCCGAGCTCCAGTCCAAACTGCAAAGCATCGAGCATGCCAGGACAAGCGAATTTGACGGTGTCAAGGACGTGCACCACGTCCACGAAGAAACAACCAAAGTGGAATAACTACCTAGCTAGCATCCTTCAGGAGTCTCCCAGAAGGGTGAAAAGTGGAATAGAGAACTTACTTGTAGACTGGCAAGGTGTCTGTTGAGAGCAGATTGCCTACATAGCACATCTCACTCTGGACATGTGTGTTGGAAGGGCCGTAGAGCACCACTGTCCATATCAGATAATATGAAGACTTTCCATCTTCATCTTCTCTGATTGATGCTACCAAGACTAAGGACGACACTCGTGTGCACCATCTCGTTCACTTTAACTCCCTCCCCTGCAGTCAGCACTCTCAAAATCCTTGTGAAATACGCATCAACTACGGCGTGATGGATTCGATGGAAGCTAGTTACGCTCTCAAGTGATGGCGTTCCGAATTCCTTTATCTAAAGCAGCATGATTGGGGTGAGCTGCACCTGGAAGGGAAATGCTTGCACGTAGTGAACGGTGGATATTATAGCCCTTTGCGTCGGCCGTTATCTCACCTCGTGCCCCTCCCCGCCTCCCCACGCCCGACACATCCCCTCTCCTCTTGGGAACGCTGGAACCTCCTGCACGCTCTGATATGTTGACGCAAGCACGTACGTGTCAAGTAGGCGACACAGCTCCATGTAAACTGCATCTGCCTGTTTCTAAGTTGGCCGCATTAGGCTGACGCGATTGAGATGGTATTATATCTTGTAACTTCAGCCGCACTAGCATGAGCCGGGTCAGGATCATCACGGCTTAGAGGTCGAGCACCTGCCCGGCACATTCTCGAATCTTGACGCAACTTCACATATAAAGCTGGGCATCATGGACCAACTCCCTGTGGAACTGGTCGAACATCTCTGTCTGTTTCTGGACCGACCAGCCCTTTGCTCTTTCCGCCTTAGCTGTAAGGCATTCGCTCAGATCGGCGAGGAGCACCTGTTCCGCGACTTCGAGTTTCGTCTTTACCCAAACCATCATAGATTGCACCAACTCAAACTTCTGGCTGCGAAGCCGTCGGTAGCATCACGACTTCGCTGCGTGTCATTGGAGTCCGGCGTTCAGTTGGAGTACGCTGATTACCGATACTGGCAGACTCAGGTCTATCAGGACAAGAAAACCGTTTGGGAGGGCAGTGTTGCTGCCAGAGGTGCCTCCAGAGAAGAGTACACGCAGTTCCACGAACGACTTCAAGCCCGCTTCACCGTGGACCTGCCTCGCAGGTATGACCTGTACCGCTGGCATCTCGATCAGCAGGCCGCGGCCATGGCCGAACGGGATGTCAGGAACAAGCTCATGCGTATACTGGCCTCGCTCAAAGAGTTCAGCCCGGCCCTACGCCTCAAGATGATCATGGCCGAACCCCAGATCCAGCTAGAAGAGCTCGAGGCCTTCGATCCGGACAAGTTTACAAGTGACAAGCCCTACGACCCAGATCCACGTCGCAGGGTTTCGAACCGACGACAGCATTGCCTCGATCACTTCGTTAACTTCTTGGCCGCTGCCAATCTCTCCCACGGTGGCGTGGCGGATCTCACAGCGGTCGACATGCCTCATCAGTTGCTCACTCTTCAAGTGAGACATGGCTCGCAAGTCCTGGAGGAGACATTCCAAGGACTGAGGAAATTGGAGATGACGGTGGGCGCATTCCCGCACAGCGACTGGCTTGCCCGCGGTGGGAATGGAGACGTCTATCACGGAGGTAGAAATCTCGCTGCAAGAAGACTGAGGATGCTGTTAAACCGTCCTTCCAATCTTGAGCGTCTGAGCCTGGAATTCCCGGTCGGACAAGAGTCCGAATACTCCTTTGACTTATTCGACCGGACGAACTTGGATCGCTTCCCAAGGCTCTGGTTGCCGCATCTGAGGTCACTCGCGCTGCGCCATTTCAGATGTACGTGGGCAGACCTGGAAGCTCTACTCGACGAAGGAAGGAACTTGAACTCGCTGGCGCTGAGGGATTGTCGACTGGAGACTGGATCGATCATAGACTTGCTCGAGTATCTTCGCCGGAGACGGCTTCGACTTGCGACCGTTGAGATACTCGGAACTTGGTATGTTGACGAGGATTGTGGTCAATGGCATTCTCATACAGAGAGTGACTTTACTGAGTGCTCTGCTTCAACCTCGTATGAAGGTCCGTATTCTCGGGCAGGGACTCGATTCAGAGTGGACAATTTCATTCAAGGCAAAGGCGAGTGTCCGTTCCCGCGGTGGACGGTAGAAGATGACCCTCCTCATGTTTGGGAACAAACAGGGGACACGAGTTGGCATTTCATCGCGGGCCAGCCTCACCACTAAGTTCCCGACATCAGGAGCCGTATGACAATTTCACACAACCCGATGCAGACCAGTGGGACTGCCGTGCACACCAAGTATGCCAATTAGAGCGCGGAGCGACGTCTTCTCCAGCCTTGAAAAACTTCATTGTGAGCCAAGTAGCCTTCTCGCCTAACCTCGCCGAGCTCGGCGACTGCAACAGTCGACCCACTGTCCACCTTCCCGACTTGAATTCGCTAGCAATGCATGCCCCGTATACCATGTCTCGACCGCACGGGCCGTCCACGTCCGTCAGCAAATTCAGTATCAGAATTGGAGATAAGCTCATCGTGCAGCGGGTGCCACCCAGCCTCCCTACCGCCGCCGGAATACGATCGGCATCAGTAGTCAACGCTCAGAAGTCCCTCGGCGGACGCTGTGCAAGGTTCAGACCAGCCGTCACCTTTGCATCAGGCGGCTATGTGATTGTGAAGGCGCGGAGGAATGGCAGTTCAGGTAAGGGGTGACACGGGGCTGAGATCACTTTCGCTCGAGCGGTGGATCGATGAAAGGGATCGGCGCCTCGAGCTCGTGTCTTATGGCCCTGCTTTGCTCGTTGTATTCCCCCTGTTGTGTGCAATTTGCAAATGGGCGAGCACTTCCGCGTTTTGGGCTGTTCTCCCGTGTCGGAGGAGTCGTGGTAGGGGGGGATGAGGATCGGGGATAGGGCTAGCCATGGCGGCGCCAATAGGAAACCGTGCTCGAATTGCTTAACAAGTTGCAAGTCGGCCCCCGGAGATGCCAATGCCACCACCATGGGTCCCCCCCTCGGTCGACGCAAAATGGCCGACAAAAGTCACCTCGTAAAGCAGCACCAAGGCCCAGCTGTCTTATAGGGCTGGAATCGGACTTGGTGCTTACGCACCAATGCAACTGACACGGTCGTGAACCATGCCAATCATAGTTGCTCGCATATAGCTTGCCCAATCGCGTGTTACGATTCTGGGGCCATTTGTGTGAAAGCAGTCGAAGATTGCCTGACAGAGAAGTGCTGGCTAACACGCTCTATAAGAGGTCGAATTCAACGTCGAAATCATTCAAGAACACCTTTTCCTCCTCCTCTTCGATCCCAACGACGACCTGAAGGCCACGAGAGTTTATTGCAGCCCGGCTTCCTTGCAGACGACCGGACACTGTAAGTCCAGCCAGTTGCAGGGGCGAGGCGCCCGTGTTTGATGCCATAATCGTCGGCCGGCTAACTCTCAGGCACAGTCCCTTTCTGCCCATTGCGCCCAAGTCTTGCGTCCAGCCAGCACCCGCAGGCCTCCTCTCACACCTTGGGCCCGTTGTGGAATCTCGCATGAGCTGGGAAGTCGGCCGTTTACCCCTCATTGATTCCCGCATCATGTCGAACAAGTCGTCGCCAAACTGGCTGGCGAAACTCAGGCGATCTCCTCGTGAGTACAACCCCTTTCCCATCCAAGATGCGTTGCTACACTTGCCCGATAAAGCATGATTAGAATTCCCCTCTTGATCGTGTCCCCACGTCAACCGATCTTCAGCGAACGGGGTGTGGTCGAGCGGGATCGCGTCAGAGCAGTGATTTGTGCATCGCATCGGTGGCTAACTTCTACCCGCACTATACACAGTACCCCGAGCAACTGAAACCGCGCCATCCTCTGAAGGAGGGGACATCGACAATGATGCCAAAGCCAGAAGACGCGAGCAGGTCAGGCGTGCCCAGAGGTAAGGACGAATCTATTCCCGCACGGTGCCGTGATCAGGCAGAGACGAGCCTACGTCGGTCTCTCAAGGGTTCTTCGGATCTTCGGATCTGGTTGCACCATCTCTCGAGAATTGACAGGCCTGGCTAACCGCCGACGATCACGTCAACCCCAACAGAACCCACCGCGACCGCAAAGCTACGTACGTCAAGACTCTGGAGGCCGAAGTCGCCAAACTGCGCGCCCGCGATTCTGCGCACGAGGCCGAACTGCTCGCCTGCCGCATGACCATCCGCCGACTCAAGGAACTGATCAAGTATCACAAAATCCCGCTCCCCCTGGATTTGGCATCGGATCCCAACTTCCACAGCCCTCAGGCGACGATTGAATTGCTCGGATATCCGAACCAGACCATTCGCGCGCAGATGCCACCCCCTGAATCCTACTTCCCGGGCTCGCCGACCCTGCAACAGCCCGGCCATATATTAACCTCGGCCGACCTCTCCTACAACTCTCTGCACTCCGGCTCGACAACGTCGTCGAGCGATCTGTTCTCCGGCCTGACCATCAGCGACGCCCCGACGTCCCTGCACGCGCCGTCCATCTATTCCCAGACCGCCAGCTCGGCGCCGCCCATGCCCCCGATTTCCTCGTCCATGCCGCATCCGCACGGCCTCGGCGCCACGCAGGTGGGAGTCGACTTTGTGCTCGCGCTCGAGCACGTCTGTCTCGAGCACCACGCCGCGCAGGCGAGCGCCGACGACGCGTCCGGCCACGAAATGATGCTCATGAGCCCCATCATGTGGCACAGTCCGGCCGCGCCTTCTGCCCAGCCTCCTGCCGACCACCCGCCACACTCGTCCGCCGCCACGCGCCACCCCAGTCCCGCGGCGAGGCCCGCGGCGCAGACGAGCTCCGGCCTGCCGTCGGGGACGCGCTGGTCCGTGCCGGCGCTCGAACTGGAGAAACTGCTCGACTTTTCGGACCGACTGTCGCTGGAGGGGGAGATCACGCCCGTCGAGGCGTGGCAGAGGATACGCCAGCATCCCAACTTCGAGGGCATGACGAGAGACGGGCTGGAAAGTCTGAAGCAGACCCTCCTGCCCGAAGTCACGTGTTACGGGTGAGCCACCGATCTATATATCCCTGGAACTCTGCATTCGTGATCCCTAACCGCAATGCCCACCACAAATCTCTGCCTCTTTTCCCTCCCCCCTCCCCCCAGGAGGACGGAGCTTTCTCCTACCACCCCACCTCCGCACCCGCTCTCCACGGCATTTGTGGAATGGAACGGATGAATGATCTGGGGATACTACATGCACGCATAACTGGATTGGCAAGGGAGGGGAACGGAACCAAAACGGGCGCAGGGCTGATTATACACCTTTTTGTGGTTTCAAATTGAGGAACATGATTGATTAATTCGTTCGCTGTGGCTCTGTTCTAGATTCGGCGCCGTCATTGACGAAGGCTACTTCGAATCCCTCCTCCACCAAGCTCTAGGCGGAGATGCGTCTTCGCTTTAACAACTCCCCCGCGTTTTAGCCGTCGGCGGCGGCGGCGTCATCATCGTGGTCGCCGGCCCGTCGCCGACGTACATGCTTTTTCGGGTTGGTGCGCGTGGGTATTAAGAAAAAAAGGGGGAGTTCATTTGAGGGTTTCTCAGTATGTTTGTTTCTCACCCACATCATCGCTTACTGCCCTGCCCTGCCCTGTCTGGACTCTACTCCACTCCATTCCATCTCACCATTCCAATCCGACGGATGGATGCACTGACCCGGAGTAATACAGGACGGGGGCACAGGATAGGACCGGACAGGACAAGACAGGACAGGACAGGAATATGGTACGGGTCAGATCTGCACTTAAGTTCGGCCCTACTACTACTAGTTACTACTCCCCTTGCCATACAGTGTGCTATGCATTGCATCATCCCTGTCAGATTCAGATTCAGGCTCCGACTCAGACCCATTCATCCGTGACATGATCATCGCACAAAGAGATAGAGAGGGCAGCGCCGCAACGCACCACCGGGTGGTGGCCGGGCGGACCGGCCAAATCGCCCCTCGCGCCATATCCTCTCGCACGGGGGCGCCCCAAGATTTGGAATATTCGATCGATTGTGGAGCGTCCTTTTTGAGTTTCAATACCGTGTCTCTGTTTGCCGAGCGGGAGCGGATAGGATAGGATAGGGAAGCTAAGGACATCGTGAGACGCGCGTGCCCGCCGGATGGAGAATGAATAATAGTAACGTAATGCAAGGCTGGGGTTTTTGTCTTCTGGCCTGGTCAGGTCTGGTCAGGCTTGCAGCAAACTAACACTAGCACTAGCACTACAGTAGTCCTCGTCCGCGGTAGTGAGCAGGGCTGGCTCTCTTGATTCCATAATCATACGTTCGTACGTTAACTGGGGTAGCGTGCGTGCGTGGAGCCGTGCCAGGCGGGTGTCGGCAGTTAGTCAGGCAGTTAGTCAGGTAGTCAGTCGATCAGCACGGTCAAGCCCGATCGCCCGTCGTATGCACATACATGCATACATACCTACAGTAGTCGGTTCACTCACGGCTCTGGGCCCTGCCTGCATGCATGCCACGACGGGCTCTGGGCCAAGCGAGTGCCGCCACTCCTTGTCCTGCTACTGCAAGGGGTAAGAAAAAGCAACGGTCACTTGCAGCCAAGACTTAAGAGCCCAGACACGAGACACGAGACCTAAGACTCAAGACTCGGGGGGCGGGAGTTGGGAAGCAGACTCGGGTTTTGGTATTACTTGTCCGGAAACGAACGAATGCGTCTCAGACGCAGGCGGGCAGGCAGGCTGGCAGGCTAGAAGAGACCGACTAGGATGGAAGCAGGGGAGTATCTCTTCTCTCTTGGCTCTTCTCTCTGTCTGTCCGCTGCGCATACACAGCAGTCCATAGGGAGGCTATACGCTAGAAGGCTGGAATGCTGGACGATGTACTTTGCGTAAGGCTGGCTTACACTATCAGCCATGACTCTCAGTCTCAATCTCGGGACGGGATCCTGACCAGTAGAGAGGTGACTTTGACTAGACTGGACCAGAATAGACTAGACTACACCGGATTAATTATGTGGCTGCTATCATAGTTCGCTATGCTGCTTCTGCCACTGCTACCATGCTTGTCTGCCGTAAGGAGTACATATGTATGTGCTGTGCTATGCTGCCCCGACCTGGCGTGGCAAGGTACATGCGAAGTCGGTACTGGGTCGCTCGACCTTCAGCGCGAGGTTCGGTCGTCCTGGTCGCTCATGTCTATATATAGGTGCGCATGCAGCACGTACGGCAATCGCGCAGAAGTAGTCCTCGGAAGAATCACGCCTCGTCCGGATGACGGTGGCTATACCGTAAGTATATAGGTGTACGATACTCGGTCGTTCCTGGATACGCTCTCGCTACTCCGTAGTGTAGTGTAGTGTAAATGCAGGGGCCGTGGTTCTTGATGCAGGGACAGGATAGGAAATATACCATCACAGGGAGTGCGGAAGACGCTGGATTGCCGCGATATACGACAGTGGGGCCCTGATATCACTGATTGATTGGCGATGATGATGATGCGAGGGTTAACTAGTGCTGGTGCTGTTGTAGGTTCTGGTACTGGAGGCAGGTAGGATTACTCTACGGAGAGAGGTAGGTAATATTGGTAACTGATGACACGAGAAGTTGATCTGGCTCGTTGACATCTCCTTTGACGAGAATAACTATATTTCATGTCTTGGCCTTGGGGGCTTCAAACCAGCGTCTGTCGCACGAAAGAGAGACGATCCTACACAGGACAAAGTAGGATGACTGTGTTCTGCGCCGGGTCCGGAGATTGTGACTGGTCTGGTACATTCCGATGAAGGAGTGAAACCACGAGCTTCAATGATCCTGAGCCACCCCGTCCTGATAACGTGTCACAGGTGGAGGAATTGTCGGGACACTGTGTACGAGCGCGACTTCTGTCTCCAACAAGCGGGAAACTCGTAAGCTCAACAATAGGCCTCGATGGTACACTTTCGGCCGTCTCAAACTCGCCGTCGTGGGAATGTCATGAATGTATCACTGTTGGTTCGAGTGTCGGTGCCGCGGGTACCCAAATCTCCACTGCGTCTTTTAGCTGGCCTCGTATAATCAGTTGATGCCGGTGGGTCGTTCAGCATTCTCGGCCTGCTGGAGTGAATGGCAAATGTGAACTGGTGTCGCAACTGGGGAAGTCAGCATGACCGCTCCTGCCCAGCTGACGGTTGATCCTGTCCTGAAACGAGACAGGGTAGTTGGGATATTAGGGACGCTTTATGGTGTTCGTATCGGTGCCGCTCGTCCAGACTCCTTCGTGATGGCTCCACGACTTGTGATTGCCTCGGAGCGGCACTTGTATCCGGCAAAGGTGCACACAGCCAAAGGACCGAACCGCCCCTGAATGATCTTCTCGGCACATGAATTGCCAAGGAGCCCTGGATATGTGCAAATTTCCAGGGACAAAAATACGGCAAAGCCTTCAGGTACCGCTGTGATAAGGTCCCGGTATTTGGTGTCTGGTCCATCGATACTGTCCTCCCAATCTCGAGGCACGCATTAGGTTTGTGTATTAGCATAAAGGCACAGTGACGACATGACCAAAACACCTTGGGAGTGAATACAATCTCCAAGGCCCGTGTCAGCAGAATGCCTTGAAGACGGCATCATTCCCCTCCTCATTTGTGTCCGATCTATGTGCTGAAAGTGCCCGTTTGTCCAGCGTGGGCTAGTTGTGATGTGTCAAAGTCTCAAGGAGATGTGCAGCCTCACGAGAACGGGCTGATTGAAACCAAATTCGCATCGTTAACTTTGCCAAAACCGTAGAAGGAACGGCAGAGCATATGTCTCATAAGACCGTATTATTTCGTACCTAAGAATACGTCTGTCCCAAACATGAGTGTTGGCTGCCACCCGCTAAACCACACTTTCGCAAGCAGTTCCAGCTGCCTTCCCTTTATGGGATAAGCTCCGCCGCGGCCCAAGATACCCGGGACGACTTGTCGTGTGGATACTTGCGAGGTGCAAACCGTGCTTGATGAATAAGACAGGTGCATGGGGTCCGGAGACTCTCCTGGCCGCCGTGCCCACTCGGGCCAATTTGCCTGACAATGCGGATCAGGATCTCCGAGGTGCTTACTTTTCATGCGGACTTTGCGTTCAAGCGGCAAGAGTGTCTGACGGAAATGGACAGATGTCATCCATGCATGCTACTACATACGTGGGTCGTCGATGGTCGAGACTGAGCACAAATGATAGACGGTCGTGAGAGTCAAGACCAGTGGAAGAGGTGGCATTGGATATCGGCATTGGCTTCTCGTCTGTATGTTTCGAAGAGGATCAGCCGCATCAGATTGATCTGCCCGAGGGCCTCATTGTGTTTTCAGTCCAATAGGTCCTCTAACTTCCCGGGGTGGCTTCGTGTTCTGCGATCCCGGGAATGTGCTGTTACATTGATGTACTCAGGTGCGGGTTTCCGGTGTCTGAAAACAGGCTGTCCGGCCTTCCAGAATCTGGCTTTGGAATAAGCCAACATCCGCTTCAGATTCAGCCAGGATATTTCTCGTATCTTGTTTGTGAATTCGTGCTTTCAGGTACACTACGGGAAACCGGCGGCAGAGTCCGTGGCGCGTTCATCTGCCCGACAAGCCCAAAGAACCCAGTAGGAGGTGTGCCCAAGATATTCGGGGTCAAGATGCTTGTAGGCTCAGTGATGGCCATGCTCGGACTGTACGTATCGAATGTGAGCTCGTCTGGACTTCGATCATGTTGCGCCCCATGTTCTTGCTGCCGGTTGAGAGAATACTGGCTGCCAAAGTTAAATCCCTCCGGACCGAAACTTCCTAGAGAGGAATATTGTGCCGGCGCCGGAGTAGGGAGCTTATCGGTTGCACCTGCATATCCTTGTGTAATGCTCATCTGCGTCGGGTCAAACTCAACTAGAGCAGGTTGACCCACGTTTGGCAATGTCTCCGAGACTTTGGTAAGGAGTAGTGGTAGGTAGCGAGACGCACCACCACGTAACTTTGAGACCAAATTAAGTAACTTGTTGAGAATGTCGAATGGTAGCTCATTCGTGGACACCTCGAAGGGCACACAGGCGATGACATCGGTCAGTGTACAGGCAATGTCGAAGAGCTTCTCGATCAAACCAATGCCATGAACTTCCATCGCGTCGAGCGATATATTCTGGATGTCTCGGACAAGGTCCTTGGCTACCTCGATGGGGTATCCGAACGTCATGGAGGAGTCGTTCGAAGACGAGGACAGATGTCCACCCGTGATGGAAAGCTGCCACACCATAATGCGGAGCCAATTCATCGTAACCCGAAGATCGGCGATTTGGCTCTCGGTCGTTTTGAGCTCACTGGGCAATGCATCCTTTAGCTGTTGCTGGAGCCGAGATAGCCAGATTGCGGAGCACTCGGTTTTGACCTTGTTCCAAAGTGCCATAAATTCATCGTCAATACAGCAGAAAAGACTGATCAGATAAGAAAATCCTGATATCATCTCCTCCTCCCGTTGGTCATGGGTAGTTGGCAATCCGATTGTTGGGTGAAGTGTAAGCGGGCGGTGTCGTTCCAGGGCATATGCCCGCTCGGACACAAGAAGCAGCCAATAAATGCGTCTTCTGTATATGCTGTCGACAGGATCACCGAGGAGGTACGATGATTCCTCGTGCATGCCCATCAAATGACACAGAGTAGCAGCCTCACGCAAGTGAAACCAGCACAAGTTCTGCTCCTCTAGCGTAAAGTAGCAGCCGAACAAGAAAAAGGATATCTGGACTGATGCCAGCGTGGGGGACCCGACGTAGTTGATAGACTTGCGAGTGCGAATGATGTCGTTGAGTATCATGTTGGCATATCCATAACGACTCTTGGGGGGCTCGCCCGCATAGTGACTTCCTGGGGCGACGGCCAAGTTCATTCCCGGTTGAACCATGACGAACGCACAGAGCGAGCCCGTAAGGCAGTACACTTCTGGGTCCGTCATGAGGCATAAAGAGATGGCATGCCTCAGCGTCCCGCGGTGAAGAATCCACGCCGTTGTCGACATGTTGGAGAAATAGAAGTCGATGCAGTTTTCAATTGTCTGCATGCTGAGAAGCGAGACATTTTGCGTGTTGGGAGGCGAGGTTGGCGAGCTATTGAAGTCGAAGGAAGACTCCCTCGTCAGTGGAGGCGCTGCGGACGCAGAAGTGGTTGGAGCTTTGGTTTCTTCCTGGATGGTCCGAATGCCACTGATCACTTTCCCGCGAGATCCTTTGGGACCTTTCTTTTGCGGAATTGCGAGGTAGGTACATTGAAGATTGGTTTGGGCACAGTTCGTACAGGGCTGGTCACCGCTGCATTTCACCTTCCTCCTGTGACAGGCGTCGCACGCCTTCTTGACGGGAGCAGCCATGCCGGCGAATCTCCCGGTCAGGTGAGACCAAAGGGCGCCTCCATGCGCATTGGCTCGATGCGGGCCGACATGTCTGATGAACGATGACGTGGCTTGGGATCGACTATTGCGATCGTGAACTCAGCTTCACGTGGACAGAAGGAGCAACTCTGTGACGTTCCGGAGCTCTGCGTATCCCTCCGGCAAAGCTTGCAACAAGAAGCTACACTGCGATCAGAAGAAAAAGAGCTTAGAATGAAAATGGATCGAGCACAGCTCGTGGTCATCGTCGAGGCCCTTTCAAGCCCAACCCCGCAATTTCTTGTTTCCCATCTTCGCATGCGCCAGCACTTCAGCGACAGATAAGCATTTTCAAGCTCAGAAGTTCTCCTGTCCTCAATGCCTCTAACGTGCACGATGCCAGTTACGTTGTGTCTTCAGAATCTTCAACTTTACAATGATTTTTAGAAACTACCTACAGACGTGAGGAGGCTGTCCTTAGCCTTGGGTAAAGGGGCAGACGGTTAGGTCGTAAGCAACTTGCGTACCAGGACCCGCCAGTGAACCAGGTTTGAGTGGAATTTTAGCAGTGTTGCTCTGACAGGATAATCGAGAGGAGGTTTGATCGAGTCGAGTAAGTTATGCTGTGGTATAACTGAGAGCTGAAGGGTGAGACATAACCCCAGTTCTAGCTTTACCGTCGTTGATCATTGCATCGATTCCTTTTCCTTGTGACGATGCTATTTTTGCCCCGGGGGCAGAGTGTTGTTTCGCACTTTCCGCAAAGTTGTCTTCGGCTTGAACTGGTTCCCCTGGTGTTGTAATCCGACTCTGCGCACTTACGCAGCCTTCACACGCCCACGCCACAAGACTTTGTTTCTCTGGCTCAGCTATACAAGAAACTCAAGCACCATCGCCCCAGATGCCCACTACACCCATCGCAAAGCCGATGCCAGCGATCCAACTTCGCACCTTCTGCACCTTGCGTTCTCTTGTCATCTCCAGCTCGACCTTCTCGCCGTTGACCTGTTGATCGTCGCTGCTATCCGATTCGATTTCGATATAACCACTGTCGTCGCTAGGTAACGGGCTTGGGCCCCTCACCGCTGCTACGCGCCTGTTTGTTGCGGACCTGCTTCTCAGACCCCACGACGGGAATCTTGAGAAGCCATTGTACCAATACTCCACTCCCTGCCCACCGATAAAGCTCACCAGTGCGGTCCACAGGAGGTACGGATGGCGGCCACGCGGAGAGGCAAGCGTAAACGCGGTGATCAAAGATAAGGAAGAAATTGAGGCCAAAGTGAGTATCTGTCTGGTTGACTGGGTCTGAATCGTGGTCAAGGTGCGAGACGCGAGAGAGGCCGAGGGAAGAAGCGCGAGGGCCGGGAGCGTAATAGATTGAAGCGTGTAGGATGTGCCCTGTTGTCCATCAGGATATTGTTCATCATAGAGGGTGGCCACTCACGGTCAAGAGACCAAGGGAAATAGTCCCCACAAACTTGGTGATGCTTATCGGGCACGGCATCGTAGTGACTGTTATATGACGGGAACGGTGATTGCAGTCTCGAGACTGGCCAGCTGTTGCTCGTGGAAGGAACAAGTACTGAGGGGAGAAACTCCGGCGGGCGCGGGGGTCAGACCATGTAGAGTCGGTCCTTGAAATCGTAGAGAATGGGAGTCCGCGACAGTGGAAGCACACAGGCTGGATGACAGCTTCTCTGGATGCTAATAGCAGGAGGCAGAAGCTTTGCCACCAAGTCGAGGATGAATGTTGTCGTTGCGAAGCTCCGGTGCCTGCGTCGGCCGCCACCAACCATGACCTCTCCAATTCAAAGTTACGTAAGCAGGTAGCTTCTCTCCAAATTCAGGTTCCTCTCACCTGTCTCTCAGCGCTCTGTTTTCAGCTCGATTTTCTTCGAGGGAGCCAGCGTCTGCGCAGAATCTACCAGGTCGTGTTCACTGCCCCGATCAGCAGTCAGTCCCTGCAAAGTGCGAACGAAGCTATAGACAAAGATACTTATGCTTAGGACCTGTAAATTCGCCAGAATTCGCGCTACTGGGTAGGTAAGACTCTCCTGTGACGGGACTCCCCTCTTGCATCACGTTGGGGGAAGTGACGAGGAAACATCCTGCCCCGCTAGTCGACCTGAGAACTGTTCAACCAACATCAAGAAGAGTCTCGTGTGCGTTCCAGTCCTCGAGTCGAGCGATCGCTGCCGTCATCTCCGAGGGGATCTGCTTCAAGACAGTCTTGCGTGGATGTGTAAAAGATCGGTCACCGGACCCAGCGCTGTGGTGACGAAGGACCGCCAAATGATCATGAAAGGATTTGAGCTGGACGCCAAATCAAACTCTCTTGATGACAGCGGGCGGGTGCCGTTGCGTGAGGCCATCATGATCAGAAACATGCAGTCGTCAGGATTTTACTCATCCTCAGATGCAGCCAGGAGGCCAGAGGTCGCACAGACGAATATGCTTTGCAATGTGTGATGCAGATGCCCAACGTCGAAGAAGCATCAGACCTGAATTTACCGAGAGAGTTTCTTCCAGACTCATAAGAAGGGAATGCCTCTTCATGCAGGATTCTACGTACTGTCCAAAGCCGCTTGTGATGACACGCTTTTGTGTGTCCCCAAGCGGATGGTTTGCAACATTCTTTGCATGTGGCAGACCTTGGAAGCCTAGGATCCTTCTACGCATGAATGTAGACGGGAACCAGCATATATACGGAGCCCCATTTTACAACAAGTTTGTGGCTATGGGAGTATCTTGACGGGAAGAGACGAAAGATGCAACCTACCTCCAACATCCGATATAACGCCGATTTTCAGATGCTCGGGGAGATGCTACAGTCACCAGCGGGAGCAGAGCAAATGACCTGGGCCCTGGCTCACCAGTCACAATAGAACACTTTGCCCAAATACGCAATCATTGATCTGCATGTGGCTAGGTGAAACACCAAGGACAAGTAATCGGTTTTCCCCTTCACCCCTCAGCCGTCACCGCTCGGAGTTACAATGTTTAGTGATCAATCTTTCGCATCAGCAAGAGGCTTTCCCCAGGTTGACGGCCTTCTCTCGGAATCTGGGGTAACGTTAAAATCAGATCTTTCCCTCGATCCGCAAAGCTAATTTCGTGGTATGTCGACCTCTCTGCTGCTTTGATCCATTTGCAAGATCCTCCCCATCCCCACCACTCGGCTTCCAGAGACGAAGCACACCTGTTGACATACCTCGGACCATAGCGACAATGCCGGCTCCTGGAGAGAACGTTCCTCTCGGTTCGAGTGAAGTCACCTGGCTGAAGCGCGATGTACTGTTGTTCGCAGTGAGCATTGGCATCGGAACAGACGAACTGAACTTTGTCTTCGTACGGTTAATTTGCAATGGGCAGAGGATGGGAACTTACCACGAATCTAGGAACAAAACGAGGGCTTCGAGGCGTTCCCAACATATGCCAATATTCTGCGTACGCTCTGCTTGCTACTGCTCGCTTGTGTCGACATTCACTGACGATCTCAATCCTGGGGGCCAGCATTCAAGTTGACCGATCAGGAGGTGGTGGATTTTGCCAGTCGGTTTACTCCGCCCAAGATCCCTGGCGTGCCCAAGCTCAGCGCCGGCAACATCATCGATGGCGGTCGGATCATGACCTTCTATCGACAGATCCCGACCAACTCTGCTGGGAGGAGCTTCGAGCTACGCTCAAGGATTGTTGGCGTCTATGACAAGGGCAAATTGGGCACCATCGTCGAAGACGAGAAAATCCTGGTGGATCCAGTATCGGGAGACGAGTATGTGAAGATGGTTGGGAATACCTTCTACCTGGGTCAGGGTAACTGGGGTGGCCCAAAGGGTAAGATGGCCAGCTGACCTGATACACCACAGCCCGGTTTCTCACTAATCGTACGAACAGGACCTGCTCCCAAGAATTATCCAGCACCCAAAACGCAGCCAAACTTCACATACACCTTCCAAACCACAGCGCAGGCAGCGCTCATCTATCGGTAAGTCCCAAGATCGATTGTCACCATCCCAGCACCGACTTGTTCGAGCTGTTGCTGATCAACGAACTCCAGTCTCAACGGAGACTACAACCGCCTGCATGTGACGCAGGAGCCGGGGAAGTCGCTGGGTTTTGGGGGCCCAATAATGCACGGGCTGTTCACCTACAATTGTGCTGCTCACGCCGTTCTCAAGACTGTCGGGAACAGCAATCCGGCAAACTTGCGGGAGTTCAGCGCCCGGTTCGCAGCGCCTGTTCGGCCTGGTGACGAGCTCGTGACGCAGGTGTGGAAGCTCGGTCAGTTTGAAGGCCCGTATGAAGAGATCCGCTTCGTCACTCTCGTCAACGGCAAGGCTGTCCTCACTCATGGACGAGCACTGGTGAAGCCTGGCAAGCGAGAGACGAGTCTCTAGGCAGATCCATATCTTTTTTTTAGCCTCTCCATATCTACACCACTACTCGAACCACTAGAGCGCCAGAGTGGGTGTCTGCAGAGGTTCTATCGTGTGTCGCCCATGGGCCACGACTCAGCTTAGTCTGACCGCGGCCATCTCTCGGCGATTGCTACAGTAGTGGACTGTATTCAATGCCATCCGTGAGCCCTGAGCCTCTCGATTGGGTCGTCCTGCCGCGTAGTCAAGTTAAACGGCCATTCCCGGGATTTCCCCCAGCAGTATTCCCCACACAAGCAACCCTCCCCCTGGCTGCACCCCGGACAAGCTGGGGGGTCGTCTTACACTAGAAGAGCTCTCCATTTTCTCTGAGGCCGTTTCCCCCTTCTACTGTATCACCCACCCCTCGGTCTTTGGGCCTGGTTGATTAATGATCGAAATGGCACGGCTGCCTCGGAGGCAACCCATGGCGGGGGGTATGCAGCATGCTACAACACCATTGTGGCGATTACAACAAGAACTCACACGCATCTTCTCTGAGCGGTCGGTGGTGCTCTCTTCTCCCTCGACCGTACAGCGTAACACGTGTCAGGCCAGCGACTTGAGCCTCGAGTGAACGATAGTTCTCATCATGCCTACCGTGTCTAGATACCCAACGCTGGATATTCCCGACGTGAATGTTTGGGATTTCCTCTTTTCAAGATCCGACAGACCATATCCAGATGATAAAGGTGAGCTGTTCCTCCCCCTTCCCCGCCTCCTTCTTCATCTTCTTCGAGACAATTGCCGCTGTTATTCCTACGCTCATCTACTCAAATCACAGTCGTCTTCTCCGATGTCGACACCCCCCGCGCGTACACGTATCAAGCACTTCGAGATGCAACGATCCGATTCGGCTCCTCCCTGCTGGCCGACCCGGGATGGAAAAAGGGCGACGTCGTGGCGGTCTTCTCGCCCAACGACGTGGACTTCCCCGTCGTGATGTGGGGCGCGATCTGGGCCGGCGGCGTCGTCTCGCTGGTCAATCCCAGCTACACGGCTTCCGAGCTGGTGTTTCAACTCGTCGACTCTGCGGCGACGCTGCTGGTCACCAGTGCGTCTCTCCTGCCGGTCATTCTCGTCGCGGCGAAGGAAATCGGCTTTCCGCTCGACAAGATCATTCTGCTCGGGGATGAAGAAGCAGCCGTGCCGGAGTCGCGCTTCAGGCACTTCAAGACTCTCCGTGGTCCTATCTGGGCCGGGATGCCGCGTGTCGTCAAGCCGGCGGACGATACCTGTTTCGTTGTATACTCTTCAGGCACGACGGGGAAGCCGAAGGGGGTGATGCTCACACACCGCAACATCGTTGCCAACGTCCTGATGTTGGTTCAGAGCGAAAATGGGAACCTTCGTTGGAACGGCGGCCCTAACGGGACAGGAGACAGCGTTGTTGGATTTTTGCCGTTCTTTCACAGCTATGGTATGCTTCCACACCATGCGTTACGAGCCCACATCCTGCCGTTCTATCAATGACTTCTTTGCTCCAGGGTTGACTGCAGTTGTGCACTTTTCCGTGTACATCGGCGTCGAAGTGATCGTGATGCCAAAGTTCGACCTAGAAAAGTACTGCGCCGCTGTCGAGCGGAAGAAAGCGACATGGGCGGCCGTTGTCCCTCCGATTGTGCTCCTCCTCGGAAAGTCCCCCATCGTCGACAAATACGACCTGAGCTCTCTCCGGCTAGTGAGCTCCGGGGCCGCCCCTCTGACGAAAGAGCTCGTGTCCATCGTGCGCAAGAGGCTCTCCGTCCCAGTTCGACAGGGATACGGCCTGAGCGAAACCAGCCCCGCCACACACCAGCAGACATGGGAATCAATGGGCCACCCCGTCGGCTCCATCGGGCCTCTCCTCGCGAATCAGGTCTCGAAGTTCGTCTCCCCTGACGGAGTCGAAGTGCCTGACGACGAAGTCGGCGAACTATGGGTCAAAGGGCCAAACGTCTTCAAGGGATACCTGAACAATCCTGCGAAGACGCGCGAAGCGCTGTCCCCAGACGGGTACTTCAAGACCGGCGACATCGGCTACCAGGACCGGGAGGGCAACGTTTTCATCACAGATCGGAGCAAAGAGCTGATCAAGTATAATGCCTATCAAGTCGCGCCAGCAGAGTTAGAAGGGATACTGATGGCGCATCCGAAAGTCGCGGACGCGGCGGTCGTGGGCGTGCAGGATGAGAGCCGCGCAACAGAGGTGCCGAGGGCATACGTCGTCGTCGCGGCTGGGGTGGAGCGCAGTCGAGAGACTGCCTTGGAGATTGAGGCGTGGATCAAGACCAAGGTCGCGAATCATAAGCACCTGCGTGGAGGGGTCCGGTTTATCGACGCGGTGCCCAAATCGGCGGCAGGGAAGATCTTGAGGTCTAAGGTCCGGGAATTGGCGAAGGCGGAGGGTGTGGGTGTGGCACCAGTGCGGTCGAAGCTATAGTGTCGCCTTCCCGACTGGGGTCTCTGACTTCACCACGACGCGTAACGTTTAGCCAACCCTCTAATTGAGCGTCTGCCTTACTCCTCAACGGTAATGACATTCCAGTACTCACGTACCACTAGCATCTTGCTTTGGGATGACCGTAACGGAAGTCTCTATGTCCCCCTCTCGTTGTGCAGGCGGAGCGTCGCCATCGGAACCTTGTTGGGGCGAGTCGCCGTCTGAAACTGGCTGAGGCGATTCACTCCCGGTACATCTGTCCTGTTTAGCATCGGCACACCCGCCGACGACGGCGCAGAAATGGTCACCCCCGGATGCATTGATTTGGCCGAAGCTCAGCGCGGCGGCTCCACCTCGCTTCGCCCATTGATTGGATGGTTCCCTTGGGTCTCCCTGCCCGGGGTACAGTAAATTTACGGCAAGCCGCCCCGTGCTCGTCTGGTTGTACATGTTCCGCAACGTACGGAGGATCGCGCGGGACGAGCACAGGATCGCGGCCGCCCACACGAAAGCCACGAGCAACAGCGCGAGCACGACGAATGCCGGGATGGCGTACCGGATGTCGTAGCGGATGATGCGCCTGTATTCGACCACGCTGGCTCGCGGAACCCCGCGAGCTGTATCATCGACAGCCAGACTGGCGGGCCAGGCGACGTATTTGGCGGAGATGGACGTCTTAGTGCCGACCAGTCCCGCCGCGAGCCCGTCCGTCATCCTCAGGCTGGGAATCTGCGCCGCAACGGTCTCGTTGGGGGATAGCCGCTGGTAACGCTCCAGCAACGTGTAATCGTATCGACCAGTGTAGTCGGGGCCGCCAAGGTCCGAAAGGCCGCCGTAGAGGTTTCCGAGCCGGCGTGTGAACCCTGAGGCTGCGGCCAGGGAGTCGTAGCCTTCTGACTCGCCAAAGTTCTGCATGAGAAAAGGGCTAGTGGGGAGCCAGAGCTTTTCAGCCCGGAGCGTGTAGAAGCCGTCCTTGTAGCCCATGGTGTGGTAGCGATTGTCGACGATCCCCCAGAGGGGATCGAATTGCATGACGCGGTCGTAGCTGTGCTCGGCGGCCCAGAGCGGTTTGGACATCTCGTCCGGGTAGACTTTGTCCGTGACGCGCAGGGCCTCGAGGTTCGCGAACTGCCCTCCCGTGCCGTTATAGCGGAATGAGACGGTCTTGATGCTGGCGCGGACGGCCGACGCGCACACGTACAGGTTTTTCTGGTAGGTCTCGATGCCGGTGTAAGTCGACGCAGAGAGGTTCTCGTTCGGTAGCTGCAGAGGCGTTCCGAGCAGGATGCCGCATTGCACCGCCGGGTAGGTGATGTTGTTGGCGCGCCAGTCATTGTCAGTCGAGCCGATCTCGTAGTAGCCCCTGCATACCTGGGCTAGATACAAATATGGATTAGCCGGGTGGGGATTCAGTGCGGAATGAGAATATGAAAAGTGGGAACATACTGATAGCCGAGTAGTTCAGTGCGACAAGTTTCTTCAGGCCGTTGGGATAGTGGTTGACGAATGGGACAGACGTGTTCCCTCCTGAGTAGTTGGGCACCTCTGGCGGGGGGCCGCCAGCACCTCTCAGTTGATCAAATAGGATTGCATCGAATGCAGATACACTGAACATGTAGGGCGACGCACTGGAAGTATCCTGCACCAGAATTTTGGGCAGTGGTTTTGTGTTCTGGTCCAGCGGGAGAGAGATATTGAGACTGGAAGCCACAAGCACATTGTGCATACGGGCTGCTTTGTGCGCGCGGCCGAATAGATCAAGCGTCTGATTGTCAGTCCAGGGTGGTGACTCGAGCGCCGTGGTATCAAGTCCAAAGAAAGCGCCTCTATCGACGATCGAGAACGTGTTGTTGTCAGTAAAGTCGTCGACAGTGTTTTCTATTCTCAGTTCGATGGATAGATTGGTGTCAGCACACCTCGTCACCGGCTCGATCCAGGTGATGTCTTCGCTCCAAGTACCGCCGTGCTCCAATCCCACCGGGATTGTGTGGTTCCTGAACCCGATGCCAGGGTTGTCTCTCATATCGACGACGAGACCCTCGGTGAGCAGGATCCGGTCCTGTGTGATCAAAGTTCCGATGGTGCGGCTGTCGCCTCTGACGTAGGGCTGGCCTTTATTTATTATTCCGTTCTGGTTGAACTTCCAGCGACGATATTGAATATCGAACAGGCCGGACACGGTGTTCCCTCGGTCAGAAGTGGCGCTGGTAAACATGGTGGTGAAGTTCTCGGGAATCGTGATGTTGATAGTCGAGTTTTCGTCCGTCTCGACACTTCGCCATACGCCGGGCTCTGTTTCGGTCATGTATACGCCTTGGTACTGCCCTGGACAGTTGATCACCAGGCCGACTTCGCACTGTCGAGAGAACTGCGAGTTTGGCCGCGGCATAGTGACCCTCCCCCAGGGACCTGGATCCTTGATGTATTGGAATTCGACGAGCTTGGACTCGCCGGGCACAACCTCATCGTACAGTCCGAGAGGTGTCAACACGCTAGCAAGAACCAACAAAGCGGCACCGGCTGTTGAAGCCCAGCTCGGGATTTGGACTCTCGAGGGCACTTGGCGCGTGTTGGCAGCGTCTGCTCGAATAAGGTGCGGCCATATTGTTGTAGAGATGGTGCGATTGACAACAGACCTGAGGAGAAGTTAGAGACTGTCTCTACTCTTGAGTGCGAGCGAAGTACCATGTCACCGCGCTGTTCTCAGTGCCCACATATTTCACCAAAATCACAACCAGGGCAGCGGGAAGCCCGTACTGGACTAACGATTACCGTCAGCGCACTGGTTCCTCCAAAGATCTGAGAGTGAGGGAGTGGTGAGTCAGGATACCTAACATGACTGCTGCGGCGATGATGCCGGAAACCTCGGCAATGGTTAACATCTCGAAGGCTGAACCTTCGCCTGTGGAAGGACTCAAGCGACATCCGAACGAAGGAGCGCATGGTAGGGACTAGAGGTGGTCGTCGTTCTCTTTAAAAACTGGCGACATTGTAGGCAATTTCTCCTCGCCCAACCTTTCGGGCAGGGAGCCAGCATCGCCGCGGAGGTGGGAAGGATACCCTGTGCAAATAGCATGTACAAGGGCTCAACTTGATAGTACCAGGCGCGGTGTCAATGAAACATTGCACCAGCCTACTGCAAGTTACACTCGCCCCGTTCCCTTGCTGTGCGCCCGCCATCGACCCCGGAGGTCTTGGCGTCTGCACCCTCGTCCAATGGCAAATAGCTTCATCGCCCAGATTCGCCTTGCACCCCGCGCCATTGTACCTGGAGCTCCTTGGCAGCCGCCTGGGCGACGCCCCTGATGCCCCTGGGGCCGCCTTGGACAAGCTTGTGGCCCGCGCGAATCAGCCCACCAGGCGTATTCGTATCGGCCCTTCGACTGCCTATGAACTCTATACTTTGCTTGTGGACACCAAGTGCCCTTCTACTATGCACAACTCACCGCAGTCATTTCGTGCCACAACTAATATCAACCACCGCGATACTGCTGGGATACCTGACCGTCTCAATACCAACTCCAATAGCAGGAATCCAGAAGCGGTTGCTTCGTCAAGATGAGCATCACCTATCCCGGATGCCGTGTTGATTCGGATGGACCATGTCAACTGGCGACAAGCTCGGAGAATGCCTGTTCAAGGGAGTTCGGGGAGTCAAGCTTCTATCAACAGAGGTACTGCATGTGTACAAACGGCTACTTCGAACGCTCGTCAGAGTCAGTATTCATCTCTTCTCCCCCGAGTTACGCTCGTATCCCGACTGATCGCGGCATTGAAACCCAGGTGTTGGAATGACTGCTACCACTACAATGCGACATCCACCGATTCAGAGTCGATTAGCCGCGAATCCAGATTCGTGACCCTCGATTGTGAAAGCTACTCACTCGCCATCGAGAGTGAGGCGGCCATGTACAGCAGCTTAAGCTTAGCAAGCGAGAGCCTCGAGGCTGAAGCCAGTTCCAGCATCGCAACTTCGGTAAATTCAGCAACCACAACAGCCACAAGTGCCGGTCAGGGAGCTATAACAAGCCCGGTTGTACCCGAGGCGACGGCATGGGTCGACAGGCCCAGCTCAACAGGACAGGCACAGCAAGATGGTGGGATTTCGACCACTACAGCCGTGAGACAGAAAGCTCTGTTGTCAATAACGGTTGCTCTCGCGTTGTCATCCATCTTGTGCGGTGTCTACCCAGAATTCAGCCTGTGAATCAAGCTCCAAGCCTACATCCTCCTTCGCGCTGTGATATTCGTCCTGGACGTAGTTTCGGGACGACCGACTCAGGTTTGACCGCATGTTTCGAGTACCAGAAGTCGCGCCTACTTCAGAATCCCGTTCCCACCATCAGTTCCACACCCAACCTTTTGGCTTGAGCCCTGTCCTTCCTAACAGCAAGCGGCAGCGTGAGTTGTAGAGGCAGGTTCCCATAGTCCCGCCCTCTGCAATATTTCCAACTTGCACATTTGGTCTCAAGGATAGAAGATCACCGATCTTGCGCGCCCAACCCTTGGGAATACTAGTATACTTGGGCTCATTAAACGTAGAAATGTCCCCGATCCCGTTCAACGGCTCGGCAATATTCACTAGATGACCTCCTACCTTTCATCTGCTCTCGTGTTTAAGTTGAGACTGGACCTTTAGTGGAAAGTTAGTATTACTGTTCCAACCTTTGCAGTCGCTCCGAACCCTTGAGCAATCCCAGAAAGATGACTTCCGCCTGAACTCGCCTGGAAAAGGACCTCTGGAATGAATGTCTCCCTTGATACCAGGATCCGTGGATGAGCAACTGCCAGATCTGATTTCTAGATTGATATCGCCAATGTGAGTTCGGGAATCTAGAGCCTCTATTAAAATTATAGGAGCGACTACTTAAATCTCTAAAGAAACAACCGCTCCATTTCAGGCCATCCCGATTTCTGGGTTGTTCACCACTTCCCTGTGGTCCTTGATCTCTCGCTCGCTCATTCGGCTTCGTATCGGAGGGCGTATTCTTTGCCCAACTCTCTCCAGACCTGACTGAACCTTTCTGCAAGTCGCTCCTCCGGCCACACAAAACTTTTCAGATTCAACAGCTCACCAGCCCGCCATTGCTCAGGCCAAGATTCGACGCCATATTTGGCTTCAAGCAGATCAAGTAGAAAAGCGATGGCCCAATCGCGACCCTGGAATGGCCCGGCGGTCGTTGCGGTCGTTGTAAGGACCACCAAAATCCACCGTAGGACATCTAGCTGGTCTGACCAGACCTGGAGGAGATTCTGCCCTTGTAGAATGGCGCACAGCTCGTTACACAAATGGATGGTCAGGGTCGGGGTATAATTTGCCCACGTCACGGGATATTCCACAATCCTCGTCGCCAACAAAACACATTTTGACACCGTGCTCTGGCCTACCATCTTCGCATATAGAATGGCAAACTGCTCATCCACTCTATCACGGCGATAATAGAGGTATTCCGGGCTCGGAGGCGGTGACAAACCTGCTTGATCGGACTGGGACAAGCCACCATATATTGCTTCGTGCAGTGAGAGCAGTTCGCAGGTGTCGGCAGCATAGTCAAGCACGGAGTCGCAGATGAAGCTTTGCCCATGTGTCCGGAACCCTGAGCCATGTTCCACACCGGGAGGTCGACAAAACTGGTACCTCTGCGCTGGTGGATTGACGTAGGTCGGATAGACGCCCAGCAGAGTCGCGCAAAGGCGGTCGACATGGACCACATAAGGGAGGGCTGTTGTCAGATAGTGGACACCACCTCTCAGACTGACAAGGTGGCGCATGGCGTTCCAGTTCATGGTCAATTCTTCCGGCCCCCTATACATTACACTGTACGACAACAAGATGCAGATGATCAACAGGGCAATCTCGATGTGCGCAGGCTGAGGCGAGCTGTGGCCGATGTTGGCGGCGAGTTGTCGACGGAAGATTCTGATCAACTTGGTGTAGAGCTCGAGAGAGTACCTTGTTTCGGAGTGGCCCTGCGCAAGGCACACATCAGTCTGGGCCTGGGTGATCAGGCCCATACAGTATGTTTGGTTGGTCAACGCCACCCCCAGCATTCGGGTCTTGTAGTCCGGTACCTGTCGCGGGCCACGAAAGAGGTTCGCCAGCCGATCGAAGACACAATCAAAAAAGTGATGAAAGAGCGTTCGGAGCTGAGGATCTTGGGATTCTGGGAGCGGCATGGATGGGAGCCCGTCGACGCCTTTCCGTCCAATTATACTGATCTCAGACCCTACGAGCTTCGCTCTCGTTGCCTCCACGGCGGCCGCGGCGAGGGGTTTGGGGCCTCGATTGCCTTGATTTGGGCCATAGTGACGATGGCTCGCCAGATTGCAGGGTCGATTCGGACAGTGAGGGACTTTACAGGTTCGACGGAGATTACGTTGTCTCACCGAGGAAATCGTCCTCAAGGGCGGGGTACGGGGACGAGGAACAATCCGAACAAAGGCAGTTTGTCGTGTCGGGGTAGACGAACGGCCCGGTGCATGACGGCTGGCATGTTGATTGACCTTCTCGGCTTGTTCTCCTGGTGCTGCCGGCGGGACGGCACTCATCTTCGTTAGGTCTAGTTTCCCCAACGCTTGATTCTTTCATACTCCAGGACCGGGGTCACGACTCCTCTGCCCTGGGAGGAGAACGTCAGGACGATGCCTCCTGTAGAAATGTCTCCTGCAATCCAGTTCCGGATCTTGTGGACAGTCTTTAACTAAAGTCGTGGCTACCACCTCCATCTATCGATCCGACCAGGCTCAGCTGAAGGCAGATTAAGCATTACCCCCTCACCCACCCTCCGGGTACGAGCTTGGCATTTCCATTTGTTGACAAGTTTGGCCCTACGAAACTAGTGGCATAAGGCAGGGCCCGACAGAGGCACAGATCTTCCCCGCCGCGCCTCTTGACGCCAGATAAGGCTCGGTTCAGCGGCGCAAGGGCACCAATACTATGCGCCATTGTGCATAAAGTGACTGCTCTTCAAGTTTCCCAGGCCATCCGAAATACAAAGCACAGCAGATTCGCTATCCCGGGTGCCCGGTCATTTGAACATCGTGCGATGGGAAAAAATGGTCAAACAGTTCATATCTAGTGTAATAATACATGGGAAACTGCTCCATGACAACAGTCGGACGCGGAATCCAAGCGGCCAGAAGATTTTGCTAGCTGCCAACCGGATAGAATAAAAGCCCTGCTTCCGCACGTCCTTCCAACCACCCCGCAGCTGGCGTAGCTGTGCCTGCGACTCATCGCATTCGGTGAGAGTCACTGAGTACGAGCACGGCCGATGCCTTGGCCCGGGGGGTAAACCAATGAAAGCCTGCAGGACTCCCCAATCCTCAGTCTCAAAAGTCTTTCTTCTGAATCAGTGCTAAGCTGTTGTGAGATTGCATGGTGACTCTGTACCCCTTTCGCCGTTCCCTGCTTTTTCGATCATATATCACAGGTGGGGAAGGCTGGGTTGGCCGAAAATGGCGAATCAGCAGAAGCCACCGCTCAAAACCTCTGGATTCGGCAGAGATCTGAGGGATACGTAAGCAGCACAGGGGATTGACGCATTCGACATCAGAGGAGTGGCTTGCGCGCTGCAGCCGATTAACAGTCTGGCATCAGACTATGGTCCTCGTACACAGAGCCCACGAAGTATTCAGCACGTCGGGAAGCGCATCCCTGCTTCAGCCTTGAGTGTTCCGCCATCGCCACAAAGGGACCCTGCAGTCTTAGCAGCATATGCAGATGATGATCTTTGGGAATCAGACACTAAATTGACAAGGCTGCCATGCATATTGGACCTCACTTCAAGCAATGCTGTGCCTCCGCATCGCCAAACTGATGACTGTTCAAGTCATGTCGGCCTTGACTGGGTATGGGCCAACAGCGTCTGTAGAGTTCATGCTGCTGTGTATACTTTCGGATGATGTTACAACCGTTCAAGAAGTTAGAGCTAGGATCGCGCCGCCTCGGTCCTCTGACCATACTCCCTCCCGTTGTCCTGTCCACATTAGTGGCCTACGTCCGTAACTACAGAGATCGAAATGCCGCTTGAGAGACTAGCTAAGGCAGGGATCCAGACAACTAAAGCGCTTATTAGCCTCGCGTGGCACAGCTAGGCCTGTTCCCCGCGCAATAGCTTCTCCGTTTCGCAGGAATTTGAACCCTAGCAGAGCTGATAACGATTGGCGCACCAGGCACACTTGAGTGATGCGGCGATCACCAGGCTTGTTCAGTGATCACACCTGCCCACACCTCCCCAGAAGATTGAGCCAAGGAATCTAGGCACTGATCACTTCTCGATGTCCCAGTCGCCTGTTCCACAAGAAGCACCTCGCCAAAAGGGGAAGAGAGCAGACACTTGGACCTATCCTACCCCAGCCCAGCAATCAGCTCTGGCGAGTACGAACACTATCAGCCTTCGTACTCATGGGAGCACAGTATATTTCCCTCAGTATTCTCTTGGAGGTCCCTTCATAATCCTCCATTGGTGCTTCTCGGTTGGTTAGTTGCTGTGTGCTCAACCATGACTTTAGTCGAACCCTGAGGCTGGTTGGTCCATCTCGAGAGCAAAGCCCCTAGGAGAGTTTCGAGATCTGGCACAACCAGGGCCACATCAGAACCCCTCCATCATTGCACCCTCCTCGACATCTCGACATCTGTTTGCTCCCTTGCAAATTGCTCGAAAGCAGTACGACAGCCAAATCTCAATCATTGGTTCCTTCATTGTTGCGTTGCCGAAACTGGAATCTATCGACGTCGAGTTGAAAGCCCGTGTTCTAATGAATTCAGGTGCAAGCCTAAACGCATTTCTTCTTGCTGTACGTAGGCGACACCTGTCTTTCAGGGATACACATAGTTGTATATGGGCTATGTCAGGTCCTTGGTGGTGGGCGAAGTCATTTTGACTTCCGGCGACCTTCTTGGGCAGGTCCCATCCCGCAGTATTGTTTTCGGTCGGCGCGTTACACATTACTGACAACATTGATAGTCCGTACATACAATGCGCCCCCACAGGTCTGAGTAGCAGAGAGCCATCTGGCACTGGCGTACAGCCGGCGCTTGTCTGCCCCAGTGAAGAGCATATTCAGAATCGGGACCGAGTTGTCATCAGGCCACATGAATCCTTCTACGGAACGTTCTCGCCCGCCCGCACGGTGGACGAGGTAACCATCCCGGCATTTGCCAGGTAAAAGTAAACCTGAAGGAGCCCCAGGATTGAAGTTACCTTGCCAAGCCCAAGCGTATCCCCGCTTTCTGATTCATGGGCAAAATGTAATAATAGATGTCAGTACCAGGTAGTGACCGAGACCAAAACACTCTCACACAGACCACGTCTGATCTGCAACATCTGATGGCCACATTATAAGAAGATGTAGCAATCGACAGGTCTGTCCACTGATATTCGTCGTTCCGACATTCTTCGTTCCGAGTTTGGCTGAGATGGACCTGACTATCCAGCCACTGGCGATGGATCAGCGCCATCTGAGTTGAGATGGAAGTTTACGGCCACACTTAATACAGTACGCAAGTCATTTTCAGTGAGTGAAGGATTGAATCATTTCTAATGCGAGTCGAGGCGTCGTCGGATTGTGCCCGACTGCCAATGTGTCTTGGTGACTCATTGTGACTGACGCCTTCGTGCCCCAAATTGTTGGCCCCGATCATCTGAGTAAGAGCATGCTTGGCCGGACAGCTTCCATGGTTATTTATACTCGTCGTTTGTTCATACCATTTGCACCCACCTTCATGTTACTGTACTTATATTTCATTCATCGGCATCAAACCTGTGACGGGGTCATGCTCCTCATGCCAGCGACATTGAACATCACTTCATCTATGCCCTTGCCACGTCCTCCCACCGCCGCACTCAAGTCTGCTATGGTTGATATCAACACGGACGACTGGGTCGATGTCGAGAGCGAACCCCAGAATGGCAAGCAGAAGCCAATCCCATCCGACGTTGAAGATGAGAAGGCAGAATATTCTTTCTACGCCAAAACTGCAGAGTCAGCTCTGGCTCGGCTCAACAAGGACGCCTCTCCCATCTTCGTCGTCGACGTACCGCAGGATACGCTTTGGTCTATATGGCTGGATGCAATAGATCCCTCTATACGGCGACATTGGACGTGCACGACGTGCCGACGCTTTATCAAGCGGTACGGTGGTCTGGTTCAGGTGGACAGCGAGGGCGCTCTCAAGCCCCTCATTTGGCATCCCACAAAGGAGCCCGGGCCCAAGCACTTCCGCGCGTCCATTAAAGCAATACATGACAAGGTCTCTTCTGGCTCGGTGGCGGCGGAGTTCAAGATCACTTCCAAGACAAGATCAGTTGGCGCTCGGACTTTAGGCGGATACAACCACTTCTACCTGGACTTCCCCGAGGCCCGCATCCGCAAGCAAGAGCCCAAGGGCTTCGAATCGGCGTCCGTCAGCGTGCTCGCTACCATGCTCGGCCGGGTCATCGATGACTACAGCCTCGAGACCGTTCGGCAGGCCTTCACTCTTCTCACGCAGGACAAGCTGCCGCACGCTCACAGCCACAAGGCAGCCATTCGCTGGTTCCGCCGAGTACGCGAGATCAAGAGCATGGAGAAGGGTTCCGAGAAGCGCACTCGGCACAACCTGCTGTATCTCCACGCGGCGACGTCGTTCACAGGCTGCCTGAACCAGTTGCGGACGGGCGCCTTGTCGACACTTCTCCAAGACATCGAGGCAGGCAAAGACTTTGACGAGATCAAGAAGCTGTGGTTGGAAGTGAATGATCCAATACGCTACCTCCGACCCCAAGCGGCGCCGACCGCTGGACATATTGCTGTTGCCGAGCGCCTGATGGAGTCGCTTGGAGTGACATCCAACGACATGAGACGAAGACAGTTCGCGATGTCGGAACTGCCGGAGAAGGTCATCATGTTCGCGCCTCCTCGGAAGAAACGACTCCCTCTCCACCCCAGCAAGCCTGACGGCATCTTCTCGAAGCTGAAGCCCCGAAACCCGACGCCGAAGCCGGAAACTGTGAACAGGCGCTTGGAGACACCTCCCGCCCGCATCTCCTTCTCGAAGTTTATGACGGACATCGTTCCTACGGCCGTCAAAGTAGAGTACAAGCTTGACCGCAAGAACTCGATCTACTTCCTCCTGACCGGGTACGAGGGCACCAAGCCGTTGATGCAGTGGCACGACGACGAGAACCGGGCGTCCTGGTTCGTCTACATCAGCCCTCGACCCGTCGAGCGGCACAACCTCGTCCCGCAGGACTGGAACGAGGTCAGCTGCGTCATTCCCTTTCCTCAACTGTGGGACGGCGCACCCCTGACGACCACGTTCCCGCTCCCGCCGGCCGACTCGGCCGACTTCAAGTACTACCACAAGAGCCACGGGATTCAGTACCTGTTCGGCCTCGAAGGCGTCAAGCTTGGCGACGACGACATGTCCTCGTCATGTCTGTTCCCCAGCTTCTTGAAGTCGGAGTTCCACGGCATCCGCCGGGCGATCGAGGCGTATTCCAACACGCATCGCCTTGAACCCGTGCCCAACATTGACGAGAGAGGTGGGACCGTGGCGGGGATCCGTTTCAAAAGGGGCGAGGACATGGGCCAAGGCACGCACCTGCTCAGAGTCACGGATAAGAAGGGTGACGTGAATGCATATGAGATTGTTCTCTTCGAGTAGGCGAGATGTTCGAGTAGGCGAGAATGGCTGGTAAAAATACTGTTGGGTGTACGGAGTATTATGTTGGCAGATCATAGCGTCAATCGTGGTGTTGTATTTCTCTTCCAGACTCCTTGTCCCATATCATAGCATCATAGCATCGATCGCAGCGTCGTATTACCCTGCAGACTACTTGTCTCACTCGTTCACAACGCCACTCAGATAGGGCTAAAGGATACCAGGTATGCCTGGCAGCATCAAGGTTGGCATCAAGGTTGTATTGGAAGACCTGTAGATAAGTTTCTCTACGAGTTTATGATGTAGACGCGAGTAGTATTCTGATTCTGAACAACTAATATATATCCCCACGACATGACATGGCATGACATGACAGTGTATCCAACCGAATCTGCAAGCTCCAAGGCTCCAAGCTCCAAGCTGTATCGCTCGTCCTGGGGACCTTAATTCTCTGATCTCGCCTCATCGCGGCACTGGGGTTGTTTGCCGTTTCCTGCCAGCTCATTCAGGGCTGAATCACAACTCAAGACAAATCAAACCCCTCGTATTCGCCCTTCCGCACCTCCTCCAACGTCTTCTTATACCTGGGGATGCCGCCCGCGTAGTTCAAATGCTCGCGCGGCTTGCCGGGGATGTTGGCGCCGTTGTACCACGAGTCGACCTTGCCGCGCGGGGTGTCGTTGATCAGCTCGAAGACCAGGTCGCGCCACTGTTCCTCGGCGCGTCGCTGCGGGTTGATCTTGCGCAGCCCGCGCGCCGACATGTCCTCGAGCACGTCGACGATCCAGTCGCCTTGGATCTCGATGCAGCTGGGGCCGTTGCTGAACGCGGTGGGGGCTTGAGGGCCGTAGGTGCTGGAGTGAAGAATGTCAGAGACGAAGGTTCGGGTTAGGTCAGATACAAGCAGCTCAGATAATAATGCCGAAATCACTCTCTCTCACACACACACATATAAAGAGACAAACACACGTGAAGTGGAAGATTATGCATTGCACTTACAAGAAAAAGTTAGGAAACCCCTCGGTCGAAATGCCCAGGTAGGTCCACGTGCCGGCGGCCCACTTGTCGGCCAGAACGACGCCGTCGACGCCCGTGACGTGCATGTCCTTCAGGCCGCCGGTGATGGAGTCGAAGCCGGTCGCCAGCGCGATGACGTCGAGCGCGTGGAAGGTGCCGTCCTGCTGCACGATGCCGTCGGGCGTGAAGCGGACGATGGGGTTGGTGCGCGTGTCGACGACGTCGACGTTGGGCTGGACGATTAGCCATCGCAGGGATGGAAAGCAAAGGCCGACACAACATACCTTGTTAAAGTGGTCGTAAAAGTCCTGCTCGAGCGACAACCTCTTGCCGCCAAACAGGTGCGGCCGCTCCTTCGGGGCCAGGAGCTCGGCCTTGCGCGCGTCGTGCACTCGCGCGTGCACCTTGTTGCGCCAGAAGACGTAGGCGTGCTGGTTGGCCTCGTTGTTGCGCGTCATGTCGTAGTAGTTGTTCATGAGGAAGCGGAAGCCGCCCTGTTGAGAGTGAGAGAGAGAAGGGTTAGGGATGGGAAGGGAAAGCAAATGAGTGATAGGGACACGAGAAATCTCGCGACGACGGACGGACAGACTCACCATCCTCCATAGCATGTTATAAAACTCCTCCCGTTCCTCGTCGGTGTGGTCGAACGTCAGGTTGTCGCGCCACTGGTACAAGAAGCCATTGTAGAAGTTGTTCCGCTCGGCGAACCGGTCGGCGAGCTGGTCGACGAGCTTGGCCTGCTCCTCTTTGGTCAGGAAGACCTGGTTCATCGGGCAGGCGAAGTTGGGCGTCCGCTGGAACATCTTGAGGTTTCCTTCCGGGCCGATTTCTCTGGCCCACTGGGAAAATCGAACCGTTAGCTTGACGGCCCTGAAGTTCGTGACTTCTGCCACGTCGCGCCCACTCACCTCCTGTGTGATCTGCACGCCGGTCGCGCCGGTGCCCACGACGGCGACTCTCTTCCCCTTGACGTCGACGCCCTCCTTGGGCCAGAAGCTCGAATGGTGGATGACGCCCTTGAAGTCGTCGAGGCCCTCCCAGTCCGGGAAGTAGCGCTTGGCCGCGAACCCCGTGCACGCGGTCCAGTAGCGGGTGGTGAACACGCGGCCGGTCTCGCACGTGATGGTCCACAGACAGGTGGTGTCGTCCCAGGCCGCGGCCGTGACTTTGCTGTCGAAGACGCAGTCCTTCTTGACGTGGATGCGGTCCTCGACGTGTTGGAAGTAGGCGCGCAGTTCGGCGTGGTCGGGGTAGTGCGACGACCAGGTCCAGTCCTTGTACACTTCCGGGATGGACAGCGCGTAGACGGGGTATTGGCTGTCGACGCGGGCGCCGGGGTAGCGGTTCCAGTACCAGATGCCGCCGAGATCTGAGCCGGCCTGGTTTGAGAATGATGTGAGTGAAATGCCGGTGCTTGTTCGCTGCGAGGCTGGAGTAGGGGGTGGGAACAGGACGAAATGGGATAGGATAGGAGGGGATGGGATGTGTGTGCTTATTCAGTAGTTGGATACTGTACCTCGACGATTTTGGCCTTGAAGCCCCGTTTCCTCAATTGATGGAGGAGATAGACTCCTGCGAACCCGGCCCCCACGATCACCATATCAAGGGGTTGAGAGTCGGTGCTGTCGCCATTCGTGTGTCCGTTGACCTCTCCGGCATCATGTGCCCCATTCGTAGCGGGTGCTACGTTGCTGATATCACGCTTCATTATGGAGTATCCAATTTGATACTATAGCCTTGAGGGCGGTGATAGCAGTTGATGCTAAGCGATAGTGTGATGGCGGTTGATGCCGACGTGATTGATTGATAGTGGTGTATCCCCAGCACTGCACTGTAGCTAGCGGGGGAGGTACTTGGTACGGACCGTGTACTGTGTGACTGCTGCTTCTGGTGACCAGGGCGAGTGGATCGATCCCATAATTAGACCGTCCCACGGATATTCAGGATACATACAACTAATAAGTACCGTATGCAGATAGCCGGGAGATGCGGAGTCGTGGAGAGTCGTGGGGACGGCTTCTTCCTCAGAACAGACAATATCCGGGGGAATCCATGCGGAGGAAACCTCGGCCCATCAGTCGGTTAGGACGGGACGCTGGCGCTGCGGTCCTACTGGAGGATGTACCCTACCTACTGTGTACACGATGGACTAACTGACACACTCGGTCTCTCCACGAGTGATCTCCGCAGGGGACTGCGATCCCTCTCCGGAGGAATGGATAAGCAAGTCTCCGTATCAGGGCGAGAGAAACCAACGCTTAGTTGATATTGGGCCTGTCCATGTCAGGAGACTTCGGCACAGCCTCGTGCGGAGATGCAGTGCAGTAAAGCAAAGTAATTACATACGGGACGACAGGAAAAGGGTGGAAGAGCGGAAACCCTAGCCTTTCGAATCGAACCATCGCATAGAACCGCGACGCCGAGTGAGGCCATGAGTTTCTGAGCTCCAGAGTCATGAGGTCCTGACTTCCCGATTCCTCGGCCGAGGGTATACATACTATAATACTGTAGTCATGGACGTCCTTCAGTACAGACCATGTGCTGCGCATGTCCACATCCATGTACTTTGCACTCATCCATTCAATTGATCATAGGTTGTTCCGTCGTTGCCATTCGTCACTATGGGCTGGCTGTACCTTTTGGTCAATCGCATGCCTCACCCGACGGCCTTCCTAGGCACCACGCACCCTATTAACCCCCTCTGACATGTCCTATTTAACCCCCCTCTGCAACATGCCGGCCTTCAACTCCTGAAACGTGATGGGAAACCCACTGATGGGCCACAACGACCCTTCACCCGCCTCGGCCGGAGGCTTCAACTTGACGAGCAAACTCTGCGGGACGGCCGCCCCTTCAAAATTGTCCAGCCGACAAGGGATACCGAATGGCTGTCCATTCTGTTCCGCTTGGAGGGCCCCGGTCTTCCAGTCCCGCGGCAACTGCAGTTGCGTCATCACGTGCCGGCTGGCCGCGCGGTGGTAGAAGCCGTCCATGCGGCGGATCAGCGTGCGCATCGCAGGGCTCGGCGTCTGGAGTCTGCACATGATGGTCCCGCTGATCTGTTCTCGTCTGGGGCCCTGGCCGCGCGTCGGCAGGGACTCGTCGCACTTCTCAGGCTCAAAGAAGAGCAGCGAGGCCGTGAGCTTGTAGGCGACGGTATCGATCTCCTTCCACAGGCCCGCCGGGTCTTTGGGGGACGAATCGTACAGCTTGCCCACTTTGTCGTACAGGCTGTGCATCTTGTCCCATTCGTCGAGTCCGACGTGCTCTTCCAGATCGATGGTCAGGCGGAAGTGGCGGTAGCGGGAATAATTGCTGCGTTGGCTGTGGACAAAGGCGTCCCAGACGGCGTCGGTGTTGATGACGTTCTTGTAGTATGCCGCCGCAACGTCGCCGACGCCTCCGAACTCCAGCCAGCGCGGGATCTTCGTCTCCCTGAGTTGTTTGCCCGTGCCCAGGGCGACCAGGATGTCCAAGGGCTTCTTGTAGTCTTTGTGTGCGGGCCAGATTCGGTCTTGCTCTTCCAAGGCACATTGCACGGGGAGGTTGGAGTGAAGAGCCCCATCCCTGAACGGGACCCGCCCTTGTTTCCGATTCTCGGGATCATCGATCCTCCATTCGTGGAAGTAGCCTGGTGCGGCCGACGTGGCCATGGCCCTAAAGATTGGGAGTTAGGGGGTGCAATTCTGGGGCAGGCACAAATAGACTCACGCTTCCCACACTCGGGCTTCTTTCTCGGGATTGTCTTGTCGTTCGAACCCCCGGTTGTCCACCAGATGCTCCACATCGGACACGTCTCCTCGAGCATACGAGGCGCGACTGTAATTCGTGAACAGACAGGGAGATCCTTCGCTGGTACTTGTCACCGCCACTCTCGCCGTTCTTTGCTGATAGGACGCCACGGCGCCTCCGAAAACGGGTTGCTTGGGATCAAAGAAGTCGAGCAAGCTGGCTTTGAGTGTGCTGCTCTTGTACCTGCTTTTGATGACGCGCAGTAACATCATGATGGTCGACACCTTGGACTTGTTGACGATGTTCAACGGATCCATTTTCCAGAGCACACCGAAGCGATCCCTTTCGAAGACTCTTTTCGCCAGGCTAATGAACTTGGCCGTGAGCGCACTGGTACTGCAGTCGCGTGGCGAGCTCGTGATGGCGAGGGCAATAATGCCTCCTACGATTGCTCAATCAGCTGTGTCTCTACCCCACGGTGAGTCGGGATCACGTACCTGTGCTGGTGCCGACGACCAGATCGAAGAATTCCGAAATCGGCAGGTTGAGACCGATTCTTTGCTCAATTTTCTCGATCAGGGCCAGTTCAATGACGCCCCGAATGCCGCCACCGTCCAGCGTGAGCACCCTGATACCTCCGCAGCGAGGGTTGAGCCGGACAACAGGCGGAAGCGATGGAAGAATATCACGCCCATTCTCGGTCCCAGCTGAGGGTCCGTTCGGTGTCACTGTGCTGCGTTGTGCCTGCCACTCCACTGCCGTGGTATTGCACAGGACGCACTCGTCCATCACATAATGGTAGCACTTCTGCGGGAGGACCTTGCCAAAATCTTTCACGCATTCCTCGCAGTAGCCGTGTCCACACGGCAGCACATGATCAGGCGCATATTGCAGACAGGCAAAGCAGGTCATGTTGCTCTTGAGATATGACCAGGTCGGATCGATCCTGTCAAAATCCTGCGACCGCAACGTCAGGACCCGCGTCAGAGGAGGAGTCGGCGGGGAGCGCTCTTTTCCAAGGATTCTGCGTCTGAACGCAGACGTCGCTTCCAGAGTCGGGGCGCCGCGATGAGCTCTGACGTCCCAGAGCTCTTGGTAAAGGTCAATGAAAGCCGCTCTGACCTCGCCAACCACATCGGCCACGTCTTTCTCGAAACCTGAACGATCGATCAACCCACCCCAAATCAGGCCATTCTCACTTTGATGGCGGTCGTGGTTATACGCAAAATTGACGCATTCAGTCCCGTCGCCCATCGGCAGAGAGCAGCGGAGGAATTGTCTCTGGTAGATTTCCAGTCCCTTGCGGCAGATCTTTGACAGCTCCTCATCGAAGATGTCTGCAGGTTCCCTTCCTGTATTAAATTAGCTTTGTCATCATGGGCAAGGTGCTGTTACGTACCGTGGCGACATGTTCGATAGTTGTAGGAGATCAAACAAACCGCGACAATAATCTCAAACTTTGCGAACTTCTCTTTCGTGGTGCCCAGGTGGCGGAGAAGATTGGCGATATGCCCAGGGATGGACATGGGCGTGGGGTTGTCTTTCCTCGCCGCCACGTGGAAGTCGAAGGGCTCATTGAATTCCGCAAAGTGCCTGAAAGCCTGGTTGATCAAGTCGATCGCGGACGCAACATCATGCCGAAAGTATGACTTGGAGCGAGCCTTTTGAGCTTCTTGGACGCCACCCACGATCAGTCTCCGAAGATGAGAGTACTGTCGGTAGATGAGGTCCGGTGGCTGTCCATTCTGTATGCTTGGTATATAACAGATTTTGGTCTTGCGGAAGAAGAGCTTGAAATACTGGTCGTTGTCGTAGATCTTGTCCTCGTTGCGAATACACTTCAAGTCGTGTTCCTCCTTGTACTCGGAGAGGACGCGCGAATCGTCCCAGATGTCACCAAAGTCCTGAAACATTTCGTTCTTGAGGTCGACGTCGTCGTAGAAAGAGTCATGATGATTCCTTGGGCCGTTGCGCACGACAAGTAAGGTCCGAGGCGAGCTTCTGCTTCTTGACGTCTTCACGGCAGACACAGCCCACTCCAGCAGCCGTTGCATTTCGCGCTTCATCTTTTGTTCTTCATTGATCACGAAAACGACGACGTCGCTGAAAGCGTACAGAAACCGAGCATAGAAGACATCTGCGCTCGTCTTGCCCATCTCCTTAAAACCGGGTGTCTTGATGACGAGATCCAGCTGAAGCGGTCCTTCCATCCCTGGGGCGACCGAAGGCTCAGACGGTGTGATTGACTCGGCGTACGGCCTCGAGCGCAAGCTTTGCGATGCCAAAGACCCGGACGTCACGCTTGGAGCACGGGACGAACTCGCAGAAACGCTCAATGCAGCATCGGTCCTCATACTGCCGGCCGAGAAGCCCTCACAGTCGGCGTAGAGAATTGGGACATCTTCTTGGTTCCCGTGGTCATCCCTGACATGGACAATCGTCTGGTCTCGATACAGGTGGACGCCGACTGATGTTGGGCGCGTAGTTTTTCTTGCAGACGTTGCCCTCGTGACGGGCCCATGGAGTTGAGAGCCAAACACATGTCTCCAGTCCATGACGCCGGATCTCTGCATTCGGTCTACGATACCAACTGTATTCATTGCACGGACAAGTGTCGATTTGCCCACGCCGGTATCGCCAATGAAGGACACGAGGCTCGGGTACTGTCCGAGGCTGAACTGGGCACCGGGGTTGCACAGTTTCTTGAAGCGGTCAGACACCTGGAGAATAGGCTCCTCACCTTGTGCCGTAATGCTGGCCATGGTCACCCGAAACCACTCTGCTTGTTGGTCAAATCGGTGGTGTGCGGTCTGAGTCCTGTCATCAACTTTTGGAGGCACGATGACCTGAATGCACCCGTCGGCCAGGGCGCTCTGTTTCTCGTGGTCCTCCCGCATCATGAGAGACAGAGCCGACATGTGGCTGTACCAGCATGATGAATGTCCCTCCTCTTCGCAGCCCTGGGCATGTTCGCACTCGGTCCTGTGGCAGTGGCTAATGCACAGGTACCTCCGAGGAGTCCGGGCTCGACTGCAAATTGAGCAAAGCGTCAATTCTTCGATCTTTCTCCGTTCTCCGCATAAAGCGCATTTGAGACTCGACAGAAACGCCTCCTCAGAGAAGATCGGAACGGTCTGCTGTCTATGGTTCATGGCGGTCTCAATTCGTGCCGGTGTCAATGTCCAACAAGCCTCACTTGAACCCTAAGATTATAGGTTCAAAGCAAAAGCTGCGCGAGAGATCGTTCGAAATACCAGTCTTGGCTGATGTCCCTCAGCCTGATGCCCATGGTTGCCTTTCCCTGAACAACTTTGCCACACCGGCAAGACTTGCCAGTGGCCAAGGCCTGGGAGACAGGGGCCACAGCGCCCTACATGCGAAATGGGCCGCCATTTTCGATATATTGTGACGCCCATGAGGCTGCTCAGCCTACTGGCTCAATACATGTCGGGGTGATGGTCGCACAGGCGGTCAGGCTGAAGATGTGGAGCGCCTTTCTGATCCAATCAGGTTTGCGGAAGATGTGACAATCACCTCCCAGGTGCAGGTTGTAAAACAAGTGGAGACTGAATACGAGCGCCCGACAAACTCTCTCCAGAAAGGTGCCTTGCTTGCCTGTTCTGGCCCGCCATATGGAACGTGTCTCTTCAAATCTGCCTTGGGGCCGTGGAACTTTGGCGCAGCCACCTCGCCCAGAAGGCAGACGTGTCAGGGGGTTGAGCCGCACAGTCTGTGCACGAATCCGTCATGTTAAAAATCGACCTCTTGTCTGCCTGGTAGTGATGCACTCAATATTGACTCGTTGCAGCACGGTTTCTATGCGCTACAATGGCGGCGGCTCCTGACGAATACCCTCTAACAACCAGATACAGCAACCACGGAGAGGGTTCGAGCTCACGAGGGTCTTCCTCGCAGCCGGAGCTAGGAAAGAATCACCTGCAGCCTCGCGTTGTCGCTGTTGCATCTCAAACAGGGGCTGAGCATATACAGCGTTCAAACGGAGATGATGGGTCGGTCGATCATGCTGATGTTGTTGACGATGTCGGTTCTGAGGAGGAGCCAGACAATACGTCCCTAAGGTAAGATACACACAACTTCAGGACGGAGACGACGGCTGATCGTGATGTAGGCGCGATCTCGGAGAGAGACATGTCAATATGATCGCGTTTTCGTGTGTTATTGGCATTGGCCTCTTCCTCCAGAATGGCAGAATCATAAATCTTGCCGGGCCTGGCATGGCGTGGCTGGCGTACCCGCTGATGGGATCGATCGTTTGGTCTGTGCAAGCAGCCCTCGGCGAGATGACTGCACTTTTCCCGGTTCCGGGTGCGCTGTTTGAACTACCGTGCCGATTCTTAGACCAGTCCATAGGATATGCCGTTGGATGGATGTCCTGGTGAGCTCCTTTCCCCACGCCTCGTTTGCAAGCGAATCTGTTATTGACGAATGCAGGTTTGCCTGGGTTGTTATCATCGCTGCTGAGTTGCAGGGAGTTGCCGGCCTGTTCCAATTCGGCTTCAAAAAAGCAGACCTCCAAAGATTGCATTATCCGGAGCCGTCGCTAAAATGGTCGACAACTGATGTCAATTCTGCCGTCTGGATCTCGATTTTTCTCGTCCTCACACTCGCCGTCAACCTCATTCGCGTGCGGTGGTTTGGTGAAATCGAATACTGGATCGGCTTCATGAAGATGCTGTTCATCATCGGGTTGATACTATTCAATATTGGTATCAACATCGAGACCGGGACCCATTTTCGCTTCTACAACGACCCGTGGGGGTTCATCTCGCGCGCTTGGATCACACCAAGCGGTGCTGAGGAGACCGGAGGCTGGGGACATCTTGCCGGTGTTTGGTCCGCCATGACGTTGACCATCTTCTCGATGATCGGGTTCGAAGCGGTGACGGTCACCGCCGCGGAGAATCGAGAGCTGCGCACCTTTGAAGGCGTCAAGATCTCCAGCCGAAAGATCGCCATGAGGATCATTCTGCTTTACAGCCTGGCAACTTTCACAGTCGGGCTGAACATCCCATATGACGAGCCTCTTCTGGTCAACCGAGAGATCTCAGCCTTGGACAACGGCACTCACTCGGCCTTCGTGCTGGCCGCGATACGAGCAGGGAAGACGTTCTGGCCCAGATTCTTCAACGGATTCTTCATTCTCTCAGCCACGTCTTCCGGTATTAATTCACTGTACTTGTCATCGCGCATTCTGCATGCGCTGGCACTCTCGAAAGGTGCCTGGCCAAGGGTTCTCAGAGGGTTCCAAGGCCGGCTACAGGAGACTGGATCCAAAGGCGTCCCGCGCAACGCAGTGTTCGTCAGCTGGCTCTTCGGCTTTCTTGGGTATCTGGCTGCGGGCAAAACTCCATCCCACGTAAGTCGACGACGCCCGTCAACGACCGTCCATCGAGGCTAATGATTGACAGCAACTTGGGCGATTGGCCCTCAACTCGACTGTCTCCATGCTTGTTGTGTATGCAGTGATTTGTGTGACCTTTCTGAGATTCAAAGGCTTGTAAGTACTCGATTGTCTTGCCCGAGCCTTCGACTGACACATTGCCGAAGCATGAGATTGGCACGTAATAGTGGATCGGGAATCCCACGAGATTGTATCGACCCCGGGCAAGACCTCAGCGCATACTCCAGGAGAAAGACGACCCCTACCTATCCATACCGCTCCAATTGGCAGCCACTGCGGACATGCTATGCCCTCTTTGGCTGCACAATGTTGATACTCTTCAATGGCTGGCGATCGATCTCTCCTTTCAGTGGCGCCGATTTCGTTGCGTCGTACATCAGCGTAAGTCGCCAGATCCTAAGACATTGAAATACCCGATTCTGACCGCCGCAGGTCTTCATATTCATTGCCCTTTGTATCCTCTATCGTTGGCACCTGCATCGTCAGATTATCCCCCGTCTACATCCAACGTTGTACCTCAGACACCCTGTCATGGTGGATATGACGGATGCAGCATACAATCGAGACAAGCTTATATTTAAGAGGGAGGACAAGTTGATAAGAAAGGTCGTAAAGACAGGCCAATGGATCTGGGTATGGCTCAAATGACGTGGGAATTCCAGCTAGGCTTTGCTTGTGATTATATTATGTAGCTTCCTGGGCAACATTCACGCCCTGTGGCTTAAATGCGTCCAGCGAGATGGTCTCTAGTTGTTCCCGTGGAGACCTTGAGGCGTCATATCGAACGAGGTGACCGCAACCGTGATCAATATAAAAGAGGGTGATGTTGCTGGCGCTTAAGGGTGCCGCAGCAACTCTCCATCCTTCGCCTTCTCCCGGGGAAGGACGTTTGGGGAGGCGGATGGAGATTCGCCCTGCAATCCAGGCCCTCGGAGTGTCCGATTGTTGGACAAGGTACACGTCATTGTCTTCATTGACCAAGAGAAAGCGAGGTCCTTCGCCAGGTATTGGAACGGCCAAACGGATGCGTTCGAGGGAGCGCTCTGTGCCGATTATCTCCTCGGACTCTCTAGGCCGAGGACCCCCGTCCTCCGGTGGAGGCATGAGTCTCCTGACTTCTCGCCGCTTATGATGCGCCGAAGCCATGCAGACGATGTATGTGGCTTGACTCGATTTGTGAAAGCAGGGTATCGCTGTCAAACCAGGGTCCGATGAGACCTGATAGATGTCAGTTGCAAAGCCGAGACGAGGATAGCTCTTCCGAATCGCTCAGAAACCTACCATCTTGATGTTCTGTGACACGTGCCATGGATTTAGAGTCGGTCGATCTCCTCCTGCTCCGAGATCGAAGAGCCAAAGGTGGATGGTGCCTTCTTCGTGGCCATACTGGGTGGCCACCGACAACTGTTTCAGGTCAGGAGAAAAAGATAAAGCTTGGCTGTGCAGCATTTGCCCATTCCAAGACTCTGGAGGCGACTGGCTCGTCGATCCTCGGTCAGGTTCCTTGCCTTTTGACGGCGGGGTCAAGGAGTATCTGCGGTAGTGGCCGGCCCAGTTAGCCAGCCTTGTCGAGATGATCCTCAGTTCAAAAGCTGTGCCAACAGCCAGCTCGGATCCATCAAGAGAAAAACAGAGACTTCTGGGGCATTTGCGCTTGTTGAAAGGCATCATGGACTGCCCCGCCGGTTCACCTGTTGCATCGAAAAGCGACAGTTGATACCCACCAGTCCCTTGGCTGACCGTGGCGAAGTGAGTTGTCCCAGTGGCAGCAAGTATGATATTGTCCAAGAACCTTTCTTGACTCCAAGTATCGCTGGTCAGTTGTTTGCGGAAGATTCTCTGCCGAGACCAGACAATCAAATTTGACCCGTCAGGACTGAGCGCATGCGACAACTCGGGCATATGCTGGCGTGGCGCAGACTCGGACTGGCTGCGCCTCTGTGTTGAGCCGAAGAGCGTCATCGCCAAAGAGAGGGTCTTGCTCTTCATGGTCGCCTTACCGGTGGTGGGTGGGCGGATTGACAATGGTACATCTGGGGCTAGAATGGGCGTCGACGTAGACGTCGATGTTGTCGATGTTGTCGGAGGTGTCGTGTTCTGATGTTGATTTGAGGACGCTGCTCTGCTCGTAGTTGACCGATTTGAACTTTCAAGCTGCCTGGGCTCACTGTAGCCAGATTCGAGATCGCCCGGGACATCTTGAGTACTGGCTCGGCGAGGATTCACTACGGCATAGGAGCCAACGATTCTTTGCAGTGCTGCGGAGATTTCACACAACGGGGTTATTCTGCGTGCTTTCCGAACAATGGGGGGATTGGACCCATGGAAGGGACACTGGAAGTTCAAATTGTAGTCAATGATATTTTGACCACTCTGTAAGGCCTGGCGCACATCAGCTGTCTTGTCGACTTCGTAACTTTGGCAATTGAACGCTTACCTCTTCAGCCTGGGGATTGATATGGTCCATGAACGTTTTATAGTCGATGGGATGAAGCTCGTCGCAATCAAGCACGTAGACGGCGTGTTGAGGGGCCGAAACCAGAAGATCCTCTGACGGGTCTTGAGACACCCATGATTGGGTCTGTGCAGTCAAGTGATTCAAAATGCCCTGCAAATCTCCTTGGGCGTCAAAAACGAGAGAGTTTCGGAGGCGCAGCTCCTGACATATCCTAGAATATAGAGAATATTGTATGTTGAGGATGCCTGCCAGCATTGTAACGCTGAGATCCTGTCCCGTCCAGGTTAGCATCTGCTCAACCGGGCCGTCGAAGAACGGAGGACCGGGTTCAACGTCATCCACATAGTCGATGAAGGATGAAAGTGGTAGACTCCCATCGGGTAAGCTTGTATCCCTGGAGTCTTGTAGCTGAGTGCCGAGTTCCTTCCACCTGTCGAGGATAAGTCTAATGTCGTCCGAGGAAGCTGACGACTCTGAAAACCGGGACGTCGAGCCCGAAGAACTGTTGGATCCGTATTGATTTGTATTCGGCTTCATTTGGTTGTAGCATTCGGCTATGATCATCAATCGGAGATCCAGCAAAAGGAGGGCACTTTTGGACGCCTGTCCACAACGCCGGGTAATGCAATCGATGGCCTGAGACACACATCTTGCCATGTTGAAATTGAGGGCAAACTGCATTATTAGCTCTACATCCTTGCCTTCATCGGGACATGGACTTACACCTGGACGATCGGGTCTGTCGAGCGTGACATGTTCCCCGCAACTGCTCTCAGCCTCCTCGTTACCGCGGAGACTCTCAATTGCATTTCGAAAGATAGATGTGCTCCAATCTCCCCCAGACACAGGGATCCGATTTGAAGTCCAACGGTCAACGCAGGCCCTGAGTCGAGGAATTCTTCGATCGGGCTGTGTGTGGTTGCTCACTCGCTCAATCGCAAGAGTCGACGCTCGGAAGCCGGAGACAAAGGTTTGTTGAAGAACGGCGACGGCAGTGCTGCGGCGATTGCGTGAGATCCCGGGGTTGCGGGATATAGCAGGCGCAATATGTGAAAGACAATCGAGGGAGTCAATGAGACCGTCAACTGAGATCAGGGAGTCGTCCAGGGGCTGACAGCCGTCTGATGGGTCGTAGCGAATGTGCGTGCGTTGAATGTCGAAGATAGTCTTCAATAAGACGATGTCTCTTAAGAAGACCTCGTCGATCAGTTGCGAAGCCTGTAGACTTTTCGGCCATAGTCGACCAAGGATTTCTTGGACAAGAAGTGCATGATCCTTCCTATCGACCAGCTCCGCCCACAATCGCGCAACATCCTGGATCAGCGGCATGATTCGTGAGGCTAGACCTTTGGCCCCCAGCCTTGCCGCTGGCGACAACTGAGATCTCGCCGATAAGTCCGCCCTGTAGGAGGCTCAAAGTCTGGTTGATCAAGCGTGGGTAGGATCTTTATTTACAAAGACTGCGTTAGCGAGAAGTCTAGGGTAATGGCGTGGTGGGCTTCGAAAGCGGAAGTGACGACTCTGGCACACTGCCCATTAGCATCATTTTTTGCCTTGTATCGTTGCCTGGCCGGCAAGGGTGGAACAAAGGCCAAGCCGCCCGCCCACTGGGCTTCGAGGTACGGAGTAGCGCCAGCCGGGGTGTGATGGAGGATGTGGAACAGCGGCACGGTAGCAAGCCACAGAGCCTACCCTGGCCAGCTGAAGCGAGCAGTGCGAACGCCCAGAAACTGCCCGAATGACCGGAACTCATGTATCTTCTTCAAGGCCCCTGAACGGCGAAAGAAAGCTATCGATAAGGTGGCGCCCGTTGTGATTGCCGTTTGGTGTCCGGAGGATGGTGGCCAATACCGCGCACGGCGAGGTTGCGTGGTCTGGTCCTGCGTCGGTGCCTTCTGTCGAGAGGGGATTGGCAAGTTGGGCAAGCTTAACCGATGCCAAACACGCCGCGATCCTGGCAATGAGGCTGTCAACGCGCGTGGCACAGAGCCTGAAGGCGTCTCCCATAGTTCCGTTTCCATTCCAGGCGCAGCAGGGCGCAGCAAAACGTCAGGCTGGGAGGAGATAAGATTCGGGCGCACAGTGGAAATGGGGGACGCATTGAATCCGCTGCCATCCGCGATTTGATTCTCTTCGCGTCTTGCCAATGAGAGCGGCATAACGACAGGATTGTGAATCCGCCGGATGCTGTTCAAGTACTGTACGGGACCATTGCATCCCGGCTGTCTTCACGATAGCACCTGCCATCCCGCATAGTACCACGCCGAAGCCGTCACGGCGGCAGGTACAGCAAAGGGCGAGGTGGAAGTCAGAAAACCGAATGCTCGGGAAGGATTAGGGCCCGTGGATCGAGGCTTCACCCGCTTAGGTTTTCCACCCGCCCGACGCTCAGTCTCTCATGAACTGAGCTGCCTTGGGCTACGTATCTTCGAATGCAGCAACCCGGTCTTTAACAGAAAATGAGTCCAGAACTGTGCAATGCGCATGGACAGACAGAGTTACTCTACGTCTTCGATTTTGTCACGCCGATTTGATGGCGCGCAGCCGAGGATAAGGCCTCCTCTTCCCATCTAGCAGGGCTGACGCCTGGCGCGATTTGCTCCTGTCAACAGAGGCTCGACGGCCCAGCCATAGACCGATGAACTTCTACAATAATTATAAAAACGCTCTCAGTTCCTTCGAGGAACTTCTCATTACTGCTTTAACACCACCCCTTCCACTCACAGCTTCGCACCCTCCTTTTTCTTCAAGCCCCCAACACCATCAACCTCCGCGCCACTAAGGATGAAGTCGGGATACTCAAAGTCCCCACCCGGCGACCCAGCACCAATATGCCACGCTCCGCCATCGACCACGAGTTTATCGCCGGAGACATAATTCGCCGCATCACTGAACAGAAACACGGTCGCATCGGCGATTTCCTTAATCGAACCCCATCGTCCGACCGGGATGCGTTTGCCAGCGTTCGACGAGTCGCCCGCTTTGTGTCTCTTCGAAAGCCGATCCATTCCTTCCGTCCCCGCGATGGGACCCGGTGCGATGATATTGGAAGTCACACCCAGGGGGCCGTATTCTATGGCCACATTTGCGCTAAGGGCGTCGACGCCTGCTTTTGCGACCGCCACATGCGTTTGCATGGGCAGGCCGGTATAGTGAATCGTGGCGCTGACGTAGATAATACGGCCTCCTGGGCCGGATGTTTCCGTGCTTGACTTGGGAAGCGTAGACGTGGCATTGTGTTTCTTGGCCGAGGCAACCAGATGAGGGAGGCAGAGTTTCGTGATATTGTAGGAGCCGAGGATGTCGATGTCCATGACGGATTTGAAGGCGTTGGGGGAGAGCTGGGCAAGAGGCGCCAGGAAGTTGCCGGCTGCGCCTGCGCTGTTGCGGCACGTCGTCAATATTGACTGGCCCGGTCGACGAACAACCAGAGAGGGGATGGCTTTAACTTACATCAAGAAATCAATCCCGCCGAATACTCTCACACATTCGTCGACCGACTTCTGCAGGCTCTCCACGCTCCGTACATCGACATTCCCGATGCCCAGCACTTTGCTCCCCGGTCGTGCCGTCTCTATGTCTTTAGCAACTGTTTCCGTCTTCTCTTTATTCCGTCCGACAATGCACGCGTTCGCGCCCAGGTGCACGAGTGCGCGGACTTGGGCACTGCAGATAGAGCCGTTTCCACCAGTGCAGAACACGACCTTGTCCCGAAAGAGGTCGGGCTTCCAGACGGAGGAGAGGTATTCGGAGGGTTGGAGTGGCATGGTGGACTGTTAGTGAGAGTTGCGTGGATGACGGGTGATTAAACCGTGCGAAGTTGGGTGGTGTCAAGGGGTTGTCAAGGAGGGATTCACGGAGATATGGGAGGGAAAGACTACGGTACTTATATCAGACCTTGAGGAAGCAAGCATATAAATCCGTGCCTGACGCTCTGATAGAGCAATCAACGGCCGAGTCCTGGCATTGGGGTTCAACGGCCGTAATAATCAATGTTGCATGCCGGCACACCGGTGACAGCTTCGAGTCGCCGGTGCCGACAAGGCTCCACCCGAGCGGCACCGAGGCTGACGAGGCTGACGAGGCTGAAACTTGGTGCAGCCTTGCTGCGTCGGATTACAGTACTAGTTATCAGGCAAAATAAATATCCATCTGCCCCTTCCACCAATCCAGGAGGGTATGCCTCTTCACCGACCAAGTCGCATGTTTAGCAGGACCAGAGCCAGCGCTGCCAAGAGTTTCTCAATAGCAACTGTCGAGGAATCGAGTCCGCAGCAGGATGCGTAACACTTTGCGGAATTCCCTTTTTGGCTGGCTGCTCGTTCTTCATGAGGACTTCCAGTGGGAAGATCCTGGCATACCTAAAGCTTAAGCAGTCGCCGCGTTTACTGTCCAGGCTCCCACCAGTCCAGATTCACCGACGTCGTGCCCAGGACCGTCTTCTCCCGTTCACCCAGCACAGCGCCTGGACGTCTGTCACTATCGTCGGAACTCTCTGATAGATCAAGATCCTCAACGTCCGCGTCAGCATCACACCCAGGCTCAGCCGCCCCGTCTCCTCCGCCGGGCGATCCGTAACCTTCTCGTGGAAGTCCCTAACTGTTCTGCCAATTATCCAGCGCCGCCGCGTCCGCGACAACCCATTGCGGTTGTGGTATTGGCGTCTGCGGAGTTCGCGTATCCGGTGCTCCGGTGCCAGCCTGTGGCACCCCTGTATCGACCACATTGTTCGTAACGCCATTAGCGATGCCATGCGCGCCATTAACGCCCGCCTCCTCCCCAAACATCACGTCCTCCCCGTCCCCAATCCTTAACCCCGCAAGTCCCCACCCAAGCGCATCCAGCTCCCTCTGGAAGAAGTCCCGCTCATCATCATCAATATCATGCAAATCGTCGTCCTCTTCTGCTACCTTCGCTTCGGTGCCTTTCTTGCCCTTACGCGTGACGTCCGGATATCGACGCTGCTGCCACCAGAATGTCAGGCCACGGAGCGCCCATTCTTGGGGCACGGCTTCGTCGACTTCGCCTTCCACGTTGGCGTCGTGCATACCCGCAAGCCATTCATCGCGGAGCTCCGGGCGACAGTGTAGATAAATGGCCGTAATAACGCGCATGTTGCTTTGGCGCCATTTACGACCGCAATAGGGGACTTGAGACTTGAACAGTTTGAGCACGTAAAGTCTCAATGTAGGGTCGGGGACGCGCAGCACACGACGTAGAATTTGTGATGACTTGAACTGCACGAGGAAGAGGATGCGGTGGGATTTGCCGCGCGTGAGCTTCTGCAGAACCCGTAACAGGTGGATCGAGGTTTGGAACTGGCGGAATGAGAAGGTTGTTATGGGGGTTGGAGGGATCGGGCCTAGCGGGTTGCCGAGTTCGTCGACGGAAGGCCGGCCTTGGTCGGTGGATTGTTGCTGTTGCGTGTCTTGAGTTTGTTCAGAAGAAGCTTGGCCGGCCGAGTTTGCTGCGGGTGAGTGTCTGTGTCGTGCAATGGGTGGTGGAATCGCTTCGTCGCCGTCTGATGCCTCTGACCTCTCGTCTGGGCTGGTGGGTGAGAGTGGTGGGTGGTCTGAATGGACGTGGCAGTAGTGCCACACGCTCAAGTCGTCACGATCATACTTGAACGCCACGAGATCCTCCAAGTTTTGATGGGCAAAGTACTTCAACGTGAGTTGCACATAATTGGAGTCCAGAAGCAGTTGTGTCATGTACTCGAACTTCAGCACGTGGGAAACCTTGAACCATTTTAGAAGGAGAAATATGGCGCCCGAGATAGCTTTCTGGCTGATCTCTCGAGATCGGACGTTATCCAAATCTTCTAGCGTCATTTCGTTCGGTCGAGGAGGTGGGGGAGGGATGGGCAGTGTTTGATTTTGAGCCATGTTCGAGTTCGACTTGGTGCGGTTGAGTCCGCCTGATTGTGTGGATTCTTGCGTGCCTCCGTTTCGGACTGCAATGTCTTGTACGTTTGTGAGCATGACTTTCATCATCACGATGACCAAGGACTGCAGGTCAGGAAGAGCGTAGTGGAAGAAATCGTCAACGGCCAGCATGCGAGACCGGAGGTCGGTGTCTTCGAGACAGTCGAGTTCTTTCTCCTCTTCGCATGTCCCGTCTTTGTCATCCTTCACTGCGTCCTTGATGTCTCCCTTCCAGCCCCTTTCGTATTTTAGGAACAAATCCCGTTCTTTCCAAAGCTGGCGCATCGCTCGCGTCATCCTCATACGACTAGCAAACAGCTCTCCGGCTTCGATGATTGAGAGGGGAACGTCACTCCCTTCCCATTTCTTGCCCACCATCATATCTTGTATCTGTGTCGAGCCCTTTCCACCGATGCTGTCACTGGTGCTATCAAGGGGAGGATACAGAAACGGAAAATTCTGATTGGTCTGGTAATTCTGTTTCTTCCCAGCTTTGCCACCGGGACCAATCGGAGACGGGGGTGGGGAAGGGGCGGGCGTGGCGATATGGACAGGTTGGTGGAGGATTGACCTTGCGCCAGGTAGACTTGAATTTGCGATATTGGAGATGTCATTGCGCGAGTTGTTTATCAAGGGTGGCAGCATGGTCTTCTGCTCGAGGTCCAGGGGTATGATGTTAGGTGGAGGGTTGTAGGCTGGGTATTTCGAGGTGATCTCTTGACGAAAGGCGTGGTAATCCAGAGGAGATGCAGTGAGCTTCGGATGGGCGGCATCGGCCGAGAAGGGGTCCTCACGCGGCTGGAGTATGCTTTTGATCTTTTCGAGGGGGCCAGAGGTATCTCCAAACAATAGAAGAATGGACTTCCAGAACAATTGCAATGCATGCATGAGGGGTATATTGTACGTTTCATCCCATCGTAACCGTGAAATCATGCCGACAAGAAAGACAAGAAAATTAGGTCGTAAAGAAGATATGGTGTGCCGGATAGCCTGTCCAGCAGCTGTATCCGTTCGGACCCTTGCTGACTCAATCAGGAGATAGAAGCAAGACAGGCATAGGCTGAGTTCCCGGTACTCGTTCTCGCCAAAGGCTCCTTCGGACGCGTCCTCGACTTCGTCGGGCTGTGGAGGACGGATAGAATCGGGTGCCTGTGATGCTTGGATCAAACAGCTGTAAATGCGGGGGATAAGTTCAGTCTGCTGCACAATGTCGGCCCCTTTCTGCATCCACTCAACCTGGATCAGATTTGACCGCTCGGTTTCGGCCTCAAAGTCGTCTTCAGTCGATGGCCCCTTAGTCTCTAAGCCCGAAGTCATGCTCCAAGTCCCCATCAAGATGTAATAGACGCAGGACAAAGCCTCGATCCGGCGGGTATAGTCTCCGTCATCGAGGTCGTCGGCCAAGCTGGAGGCAAATCCATGCCGTCGGTCATCGCTTACGGCGGACCATTTTGAGTCCTCCGAGATTCCTTCCGCTTTACAGAATGCCATCCATTTGGATTCGAAAGCTTCCAGAGAAGCGAGCAGATACTGTCGGTCCTGGTCAAGCTCGGTGTAATGAAACCACTCATCAACTTCGGGCTCATAGTCTTCGGCGTCCTGGTACTGGAAAGAATACGGCGTGGCCTCCGACTTTGGGAACTGGCTGACCAGCTGCCTCAATTGAGGAAGGCTCAGCGAATCTGTAGGATCTGAGGATAGCGGGGGAGCTGGCGGCGGTTGTGATGGAGGGGGCGGTGGTGCGGGAGTCGACGTCTCGCGGCGGAAAGCCGGCCTTTTCGGCTTTGCATCAACCTCGTCGACACTAATACTATCCATGATCAAGGAGATGCAGCGACATGAGTCTATCTACGTTAAGGTTGAGGTATATGTACAAGAAAAGCAGAGTGACAGTGAAAGATGGAGGGCTGGAAGTTTGGAGTCGCGCCGTTGACCACTTGCCAAGCTTTGACTTGATTGGGTCGCCGCTACCGAGTCTCTTCTCTTCGTCGACGGCAGAGTCAAGCAGGGGAACTACAGGAGGGCGAGAGGCGGAGTTTTTTGATTGTTCACTGCGATGATGGCTTCCTGCGCGCATCCATACCGTTCGGAATGCATCTGCCATACTGGCATCTTCTGGGCCACTGCGCCGCATCGCCTGATGCGTGGATGGTTGTTGCCTTTGTCAATAGATGTGTGTTACACCATGCCATCTCCAAGCCGACGGCTCTAATTTCAAGCAGTGTCCTTGTTATGGCGTTCGACCCATTCCCGCGCTTGTGCCAGAAGTTCCTTCTTCATTCCAACCCCAACCTTGTCACTGGCTCTAGCATTCAGCCAACTTGGATCAAGAGGACCACCGCCGACTCTGGCCAGGTTGTTGTCCCCACCCGCCGCTCGTCCTCTTCGCGCGTCCTTTTCATCTCCAGGCCTTATGAGCCCTGCTTCCTCCAATGCGTAAACTTGACGGCGGAGTCGAACCTCAATAGAGGAGAGTGTAGAGAAATATGTCTCCGCGGCTGTTGAAAAAGCTGCTCTGGCGCTTTCGGCGTTTCGAAGAGCCGAGTCGTGCTTCTTCGCTGACGGCGAATTTGAGAGGACGGCCATGGCATCGGATGCCGCGGAGAGCAGCGTTGAGACAGATCGATCAATATCGTTCAGTTCAGCGATTCGAGCTGCAGGTGTAAAGACTGGGACCTCGCCCTTGTTTGGTGACTCATCCTCCATATCGGCGTTTGGAAGGATGTGGGCCAAAGTGCAACCGCCGGTCGCGCATATTTCTGCACCAGCTCAACACAGAAAGTTGTGAGGAGGGACGTGAAGGAACCTCGCTGCCTCAATGACGGCTGGCCACTGGCAGTTCTGTATTCCGTAACTTAGCCGAAGACGCTAAGCCTGGTAAAGCGGCATAACGCATTCACGTAGCCTTCAGACAAACCTCATCTTGTTGTCTTCACACAACAACGGTCGTCGCAATTCTCATTCTTGACTAGTTCATTACTGCCGTGCTGTGCATGACCACAATTTAACCATGTCGGCGCCCAGCCCAGCGCCACGGAGCGCAAGCACAGGTCCCAATGGCCCACTTGCGACTCCCACCACCGCGCCTCTGGTGAATGGCGTCGCCAGCGGATCTGTAACAGCGTCATCAGCGCCTGCACCTGTCGCGGCGGGAGCCTCTGGTGGCATGTCCCAGCAGAACCTGAATCAGATTGTGAGTGATTCTTTCGCTTTATCTTCAGTGTCTTCTTTCTTCTGAGGCCCGACTTTGGTGAGAACACGAGTGGCAGACGATTACATCTTCGGCAAAGGAATCGCAATTGGGAAACGTCCTGCGCCGTCTTGGAATCGGACGAGCATGAACTGCGGATGTGAAGAATATCTCGATGTTCGCTACCAGTTTTGGTCACCTTACCCGTGGGTGCGCGGTCAGATTGGGCCCCTTCACTTTTCACGTCTGTGGCCACGATATGGACACAAAAAGGGGTGACCTCCATTTCTTCTCATTTTTTTGGTGGAAGAGCCTCGACCTCAGCAAATTTCTGTTCCCTTCTCTACCCATCCTTTGTCTTCAACATGGGAGAGAGTTCGAAACTCTATCAAGAGGCTCGACAACCTGTCGAGCAGCCGGTACCCCGCTGCCGCAGGTGCCGAGACCAGCTCACCTGATCGCGATCCTCAGTGCAGCGAGCAAGAAAACACGAGGGACGAGAGCCGTTCAGTATGATTTTATCAGCTTGCATATATTTCTGCCTAGCTCATGTCTTTGTCTAAATCAATCTTCCCGGCCCTGACTAACGTGTTCTCCTAGGTCATCGACTACCTCGCAAAGAAAGGGTACCACCGCACCGAAGCCACGCTCCGTGCCGAATCTTCCAACCAAGAGATCCCCAAAGATGGAGAGCTCCGACCGCAGCCTACGGGCGTACCCCGATATTATGAGATGTTTCTGCGTCTGCGTGCCTGGACGGACGATGCCCTCGACATCTACAAACCCGAAATCAAACGCTTGTTGTGGCCGATCTTTGTCTACTCCTACCTCGAGCTGGTTAAGCAATTCTACCCTAAGGAAGCAGGACGTCTGTTCCAGAAATTTGCCGACGACTTTCGCAAGGAGCACGAATATGACATTCGGGGTCTCGAACACATCACTCTGCCCGAACATAGCGACCAGGACAAAGTCGCCAAAATCTACCGCGACAACAAGTACCGCCTCGCCCTCAGCAGTGCCGCGTACGTCTACTTCATGCAATTCCTGGAATCTCTTCCTCAACAAGGCTACAAGCTCTTCATATCCATTGTCGAGAACAACATGGACCTCCGTCAGACCGACCGTGGCGCAGACGACCGCTTCAGCTTCGCGAGTGTGATCCAACGTGGTTTAGACGGCCAAGATATGCCTGCCGAAGACGAAGGTATCCCCGGTCATCGACCTGGCAACGCCGTATCCTCTACGGATCCCACCGTTGGCAACAACCTGGCAAACCTGAAACTTGGCAAACTGCCCATGGAGAAAGAGGCTGAAGAAGACGTGCGCGCCGAGCTGGACGAACTTGACCTGAAGTGTCCTCCTGTCCCGGGCCAACCTTCGTTGGTGCAAACCCACGACCTGGTCAACATCAAACAAGAAGATGAAGACGAAGGACCCAGCCGCTCTGAGATCCCATTCCCACCCAGCACAGCCCGCGACGTGGCAATGGAAGTGCAGAAGATTCGCGAAAACCGTGATCGCCTGAAAATCGAGACCCGTACAGGCGGCATTGGACCTGGCCTGAGTGTTGTCATGTACACCTTCCACAACACTCACGATAGTATCAATTGCTTGGACTTCAGCGGTGATCAGAAGCTCGTGGCGGCTGGAACCTCGGAGTCGTACATTCGAGTCTGGACCATGGATGGCAGCCCGCTTGGCCCACCAGGACCGAGTGGTCAGCAGCAGAACTCTCAGCGACTGATCGGCCATTCGGGACCGGTGTACAGCGTTTCTTTCGCTCCGTCGACGGTCAATCCTGCCGACGACACAGCTCCTGAAGGTGCAACTGCCGATACGTCGCCTCAGTGGCTTCTCTCCTCGTCCGCCGACGCAACCATCCGTCTGTGGTCTCTGCACATCTTTCAATGCGTCGTGGTCTACAAAGGACATGTCGGCCCTTGCTGGAGTGTGTCCTGGGGTCCGTTCGGCCACTACTTCGCCAGCGCCGGCCACGACAAGACCGCTCGCATCTGGCTTACCGACAAGATCCGACAAGTGAGACTGCTTGCAGGCCACGATGACGATGTCGACGTGGTTGCCTGGCATCCAAACAGTGCATACGTGTTCACGGCCAGCAGTGACAAGACGGTCCGTATGTGGGCGCTCAACAACGGCAACCCGGTGAGAATGTTCACGGGCCATACGTCAATGATCACAGCATTGGCATGCTCGAAGAACGGCAAGATTCTAGCCAGCGCAGACGACACGGGCGTCATTCTCCTATGGGATCTCGGCCCGGGCAGACTCCTCAAGAAGATGCGCGGACACGGCAAAGGAGGGATCTGGTCCTTGAGCTGGTCTGCCGAGTCGACGGTCTTGGTGTCAGGAGGAGCCGACTGCACAGTGCGAGCGTGGGATGTGACTGGTCCGGCGAAAGAGGCCGCGGCCGCCAGTGTCGGAGGCGTCGCAGGGGCAAAATCCACCGACGGCACCACCCAGGCCGGATCTGATGGCGGGCCGAAATCCGCGACCGCGACTAGCGCTCCGTCCAACTTCAATCTCCAATCCGGCACGTCCGCTGGCTCTGCCGGGGTCGGTGTGGGCGCAAGCGCGAGCGGCGTTTCCGGTGTAGGCATGCAAGGCGGCAAGCGACGCGGCAAAGATGCGGTCGTCACCAGTGACCAGATCAGCGCGTTCCTCACGAAGCAGAGCCCCGTCTACACCGTCAAGTTCACCAACATGAACCTTGTGATCGCAGGGGGGGCCTACCTGCCTGAGCAGGCGAAGTGAGATTGTAGAAGGCCCGGCCAAAGGCTGCTCGAACGGAGTTGAGTTGGGGTGAATTGGGAGGTCATCTTCGGGTGTTAAGGAAGGAGGACACACAAACAACAGGGCATGGCGTGGGAAGACTGGCATCACGGCTTGGAGCTTGGGTCTTGGAGCTTATCACGGGCTTGGATCTCGATCTTGGACTTGGCGGGCCACCGTCACCCGCGCGTGGCATGTTGGCAGGGAAGCACGTCAACACGTCAACACGTCAACCATAGCCGATTCAGTACGTATGTACTCGTATGGTACGCAAATGACAGGAAAAGTCACACGGCGCTTCCATTGGACTCCCGCAGTCCACATGCAAAATGCAAGATATATCCAGCTAGACTTGAGACCTCGTCGTGCCATGTATACCGTACCGTACCGTACAGCAGACGCGAGACGCGAGCCGAGCATTCTCCGGCAAAGGAAGGTACAGGAGCCAGCCGCCCAGCCGGCGCGGCAACGTTGCAGAACTACCGTGTCTCCGACTCGGCTCATGTCTGCACTCCCCGCGGCGGCGGTGTGCGAGCATATCCCTCGAACTACCTCGTACCGAATACAGTGATTTAATTCAATTCAATCACGGCGTGTCCCAGGCTAATTCCGATGCAGTACTTACTCCCCACAGGACGTCGGCAAGGCTGCACCTAAACGCGATCTGCCCGAGGTGGGGTCGTGACATGACAATTCGATCCGAACAGTATAGTATGCGCATAGGACAGAGCTTACTGCAATCGTGGAAATTCTAGGCAGTGCGTCGCTCTTCAATCTAGACAGCAGGTTCACTCTGGCCGGTGCTGTATTTTGGGGCAATTACGAGGGCGCGAGGGACAGCGAGGACGAAGCACGTGTGTGACATGACGCGAATCGAACGCGGAACTGCATGGTGTTGGGAGGCTTTCATATCAGGATCCTAAAGCGACGAGTATGGAAATTTTGATAAAACCACCGATAACTCCGTTGTGAAAAGCGTCCGTCGATAGGCACGTAGTAAACATACTGTAAAATCAGCTTCCCTCACTGCCAGTGTCCTACTTTCCTTCGCTTTGCCTTGCCAATCGAACCCCAATGACCTCGGATCGCATCCAGCGCGACCCTCGTCCGATCGTCCTTCATCCATCTTGCCATTTACTCCCACCGGTCCCATGACGGTGACCGGCCCAATCGCACACCCAAGGCCTGCAGCTGTTGGTTTCGCTCCGACTCCAACGTGACATTAACGCTCGTTCCGCAAAAGACTTCCCCTGTCGATCGCCCTGACATGAGAGCTTGGAAACAACCCTGGGGCGGGACTTCCCTGCCTGCTCCTCGTTCCTCGTCCGCTATGTCCCTCTAGCCCTGGGCTCCCGGGCGGCTGGACACTAGATCCTCTTGTCTGCACACCGCGGCTACGCTTCAACTGGCGATTCTCTTCTTCAACTTTCTTGAGCAGAATGTCCCTGGACCTGCGTTCTAGCTCTGTTTGTTCAATTTTGTCGAGATGCTGGTTGGTGGCTGCCTCATAATTTATATGCTTGAGGCGTCGCTTCTCATCGCTTGCTTCTCTGGATAGGTGAGCCATCGCCTGTTCAAATACTCCGACCTGGGTGGCCAGTTCGGCGGCTCTGGTGGATGCGTTTTGGTACTGGGAACGTGTGAATTCGAAATCTTTGCGGGTGTTCTCAAGTGACTTCTCCAGCATAGTGTTCTTCGTCAGGAGTGTGCGAGCTTCTTCTCTGGCGGCCTCCAATGCAGCTGCACCGCCTCCGCCGGCTTTGATTTCCTCGCGTAGAGCAGTAAGCTCGTTCTGCAATTCCGCGTTCTTCTGCTTGAGAGCCGTATTCTCTTCCAGCGTTCTTTCATGTCTCGATTTGTTGTTCTCGATGGTCTTTACAAGCTTAGCCTTCTCCCTGTCCAGTTCGTGGGATTTCGCCATTCGTTGCTCATATCGTTGTTGGAGAGCTGCATGATCTCGTTGCCATCCGGTCAACTGTTCCTTGACACGGTCTCTATCTTGTTCCGCTGTTCGCCGAGCCTGTTGTTCTGCTGCGAGATCTGCCTGAAGTTTCCTGACCAGCTCCTCCAGCTGTGTAACTTTGTTGCTTGGTTCCTGCGAGCTGCTGCCGAGGTCCAGCGATCCTCGAAGAGGCGTGATGCGTGGTCGTTTGTTCAAAGCAGGGAGGACACCATCAATATCCAGCAACCGCTTTCTTCCTGAAGGCGTGTCTGCACGGGACGCGGGAGTCCTTGATCGAGCCGCGCCGTCTCCTGGGGTTACTGGCCTTGTGGTTGCTCTGCTGGGCTTCCTGCTGGGAGTCTCTTCCAGCTCTGTCAACTCCAACAGCGGGGTTTCCAACGTGAATACTGTCCCAAAATCTGGAGACACCGCGGCCTTCCCAACGACCTTGGCAATTTCTGCAATCTTGCGCTCGGGACTTTTCCTCACACCCTTCTGGAGATCCGAGAAGTCCATAGGTCGGCCTTCCGGCACGTCTGAGTCCAGCTGAATGACAAACGGCTTCCCTCCGAGGTTGGACAAGGCGCTGTATGTATACCGGACCAATGCCTTCAGCCTCATAGGCGACGGCAAGTTTTTCGGGAGACAACGATCCACATGCTCGGACGAGTTGGCTACAAGCAAATGAAGCACCGGCATGAGCCTCGGTGGACGCTGGAATTGGGCTCGAATGCGGGCCACTTGAGGATCCTGAGCGTCGAAGGAGGCGTCAAAGGCGACCATCAGGCAAGGTTTGCTGCGGAGATCAATTTCGTGGGTGGACCAGGTGGTGACAAGTTCAACTGAAAAGTCGGTATTCAGTCGATCTGGCGCGGGTGACTTCGATCTCGCAAGACGATCTTGTCGCCTGACAACGACGTGCTTCATTTTGAGGTATTGCTCCAGGAGGTCTTGGATCTGTCCCTCTCGGGACACAACGACAACCGAAACACCGACCAGGTGGAGAAAATCAACCAGGTGGCCGAGAAACAGGAATTTGGTACCTGCATAGTTCGCATAAGCGGCATGTTCTTTCAAATTGCTCGAATATTGGGTCGAGAATCCGGGCAAGCCGAGATCCATATGGGTCACTGTGTCATGTAGACGCTGTATCATGTCGTTCATCTCGTTCAGTTCATGAGTCCGATTAGGAGACCCATTCGCCGAGCCGATTGATTCGCGCCTGCTGAGGAATTTCTTTATGGACTTCTCCTTGGCTCTGATGATGTCAATGTATGTTGACTGTACCTTTCCCTCACATGGCAGCGTGAAGACATATTCATTCGGCCCCAGGATAGGGAGGCTGGGCTGAACCAGTCCGGCCATTTGAGAGACATCCCGCTCGTTCTCGATAGACTGCTGGCTTGAGCTTGTCTTGGAGTTCGAAGAGGGAAGCTCTCCGTTGGAAGACGGCTCCTCGTCCTCTATGGAGTCTTGGATGGGAAGTGCGCTCCCCCCTAAAGCCGTATCGTAAGTGGTGGATTGAGGAGCTATAGTGGGGACAAGTGCTGGATCGGCCATATTCGTGATTGAGTTTATATCCATGGCGTTTTTTATTCGCAGAGCGTCAGATTCGATGCGGTCAACTAGAGGATGCTCTTGAAGGGATGAACCGGAAGATACCGACAGTGAGGTGGGGGGGTCTGGGCTGTACAATGGAGGTGTATCCCTGGCCGGCGTCCCGTCAGCTGAGTGGTAAGGGCTGTTCTCTGATCGAACGGTTGACCGGGCGCTCTCGCCACGGAGGTCGTCCTCGGCTGGGGTGCCACTGGAGGGATCAACCGGAGAGATGACAGCAGAAACTTGAGATGGCGACTGAGGTGCGGATTCGTAAACTGGTGACAAGCTGGCGACGCGAGGCCGCGTGAATGTCAGAGGCAAAGATGTTTCCTCGACTGGGTCGACAGAATCAGAGGGAGTGCTCGGGACGTACTCCGAGCCAGTAGACACGGATGCGCCAGGAACGCCCAGACTATCCGGCTGTTCACTTATAAGAGGCTCCCTGCTTGTCTGTGTCGGTGAGGCTTCGTCCTCGATGCTTTTGGTGCAGTTTTGTAGCCGGCTGCTGTCAAGGGAACCGTAGTCGTCGGAGAGGTCCGCTGGCTGGAAGGAGTCTTGTTGTGCTTCGGCTACTGCGAGGGAAGACGAAAACGGTTCCAAGGTCTTCTTGTCTTCGCCAGCGGCAGAAGCATTTGGCACAGACCCGGTAGCAGGTTCTGGTTGCTCGCTTTGGCGTTCAGACTCGGCTGGTGAGTTCGACAGCACGCGATTGGCTTTTGCCGATCTCTTCGCAGGTCGCTCTGCGGCGCTTCCACGTGAAAGACGGCCACGACCACGCTTGCGTTTCGACCTCTTCTCCGCCTCCCAATCTTCGATCACTCTGCTGTCGATCTCTTCCCAGACCTGTAATGACAGTCAGCCAAGGTATGCTTCCAGCAAAGCTTGGAGCGATACGTACCCACTGCGGTGCCCAGAGTTCTTGTGTCTCTGGGTGCCTCTTCCACAGAACAAGATACTCAGTGCGGCGAATATTTCCCCGGCGGGATTTGCGCTCTTGCAAGATCTTCTCAACCGGCCAGCAGCCTTCGCCGGCCTTCTCGAACTCGCCGCCGAGCGCTTTCTGTTCGTCCCACGGCACGTCCCGCCACGGGGAGTAGACTGCGGTTTCGCGTCTCGGTTGCTTGTATTCTGCAATGCCACGCGTTGGAGGGACCGGGGTCGTCATTATCTTCCGCCAGGGTAGCTGCGGGCACCACGGGACGGCATGTTCAGCTCTGTGTGCATCGCAGACGCCAGAGCAACGGGTGCGTGAAGCGCATGGTGAGTGCTCAACCTACTGGGTCGCTCGTGTTTGCGCCAACGCAATTGAACTGGGGGCGCCTTCCAGGGCAATTTAGCCGAGCCCTGAGCAAACACCCTCACGTGACCCGCAGCCTCCCCAAAGAATCGCATTGGATGCTTTCACTTCACCGACTTACTCAGGACACCCGCTACTGTAGCTAAGCGAATCTGAACGCCAGATCTACCCCTTCGCCCATGCGCATCCGGCATGTACAAACATTTCCAGGTCCTTGTCCTCCGCATGCTCCCTCCATTTGTCAAAGTCAAAGCCGAGCTCCTCTATCTTTCTAATCTTGAACCTGTCTTCGCCCTTCGCCGAGTACGCAGCCTTAATGTCAGGAAACCTCGACCTCACCCAGACCTGCCGTTCATCCCAACGGGTGCCCAGCTTTCCTAGACCGTCGTTCTCGAGTCCATCTTTCCTCTCCGCCCTTAGTGCCCAGGCAAATAGCTCGTTGATTTGTGCCGCGTCTTCTGGGAACTTCTTGAGGTGGAAGTTTTTCCCATCACCTCGCTTCTGGATCACTTCTCGCTCCCACTCCCGCATCTCGGGAGCCGGGGGCAGGCTGAGCCGGCCACTCCAAGTCCTAGCCACTACAGCCGCCTGGTTCTGCGACAGTGGGAATGGGATGACTTTGAGGTTGATGACAGGCAACGCCAATGTTGGATGGTCGATGCAGAACAGATGCTCATACGTGCCTTTTGCCCTCAGGCCGTCCGTGATGATCGCTGGAGCCACGTCCGCAAGGAACGGATACGAGTAGTAATAGCCCGTTGCAAACACGACTGCGTCGACGTTCTCCTCAATCCGACCACTTTGAAATCTCACCGCTCTCTGCGTACCCTGCTGTGGTGATAGGAACTCCACAATCTCGTCCACATCTTCTCGGTCCCCATGTGCCGGCAGGGTTCCAAAAGCCGACACTGACCTCGCCGAGAGCAAGACCGGCGTCCGACAGTATTTCCCAATCTGTGCGGCAATGTCCAGACCGGACGCCGAGTTTCCAATCACTATTACCTTCTTGTCCGTGTAGTCTTCGGGCCGTCGGTAGGCCTTTGAGTGGATGACCAAGCCCGGATATGTGGCGTTCCATTCCTTCAGGCCCTTGATATCAGGAACGTGCGGTACGGTGTAATGACCATTCGCGACGACCACGGCATCATACCTCTCGTGCATGATTTCCTTGGTCTTGAGGTCCTGCGCCGTGAGATCCCACCTTTCGTATCTCGTGTCCCCATCCCCAGCCGGACGGATATCTCTCACCGCCGTGCTGAACCGGATCAAATGTCTAACGTCATCGGCATATTCGTCCAGATACCGCAACACCGCCTGATGGCTTGGGAACAGGGGTTCGTGCTCCGGGAAAGGCTTATCGGAGAATGCCATTAATTCCTTTGGGATGTTCGTCTCCAGGTAGTCGTAGAGCGGCGATTCGAACTCCAACGACCCCTGGTCTTCCGACGACGTCGCGGCGCTATCGTGGTGGTGGCCATACCGCGGATCAGTCTGTGGTATCGGTATCCGCTTCGATCGGGTTGGTTCGGACAGATTCCATATGCCGCCGACTCGGTCTCGCTGCTCGTAGATGTCGATTTTCGAGAAGGCCTTTTCAGCAACGAGATATTTGGCGCACGAAACTCCGACTGGCCCGGCGCCGATTATTGCGATTCTCGATACGCAGGGTCTTGGACTATCAGTCCCGGTCCTCATTGAGAAGAGAGGCGACAGCCTATCCATGAATGGCCGAAGACAGGCTGTTTTGGGGAGCAGGAATATGTTTTACAGTAGTTCAGTTCCACAGCGTGCTGCGTTCTGTACTATCACGCCATTCCAACAACGGAGTAGTCCACCCAGCCAACGGCCCTTGAAGCCCATTGCGGATTGCCTAGTCTATACTACCTCTTGACCTTCTTTCGTTTGGGATTTCCTGTGTCTTCTTCAGCCTTGGGCAGCTCCCACTTAGCGGCATCTTCGCTCTTCTCTTGATCCAGCTTTCTCATCGCACTCGCTAACCACCCGGTACTTATAACTTCGCCCCGCTCTCCATCCCAACTTATATCAACCTGCCTCTTCTGTTGGTCTCGCTCCCCAAGCCACGCTGCCGCCATCCTTCCCATCGCCTCCCCGACCACCTTCGTCCCCTCTTTCAACTTCTTCCCCCCGCGAAGGTTCATCCCGTGATCAGCACCCCGGACTCTGACGAGCCAGGTCTTGGCCGCCATCTTCCCGCGTACCTCGTCCAGCATATTCAAATCGCACATACTATCGTGATCGCCGGATATAAACAACACGTCAACGTCTGGACGGATCTCGAGGAGGATCTTGTCTCGCACGTCCCCCGAGGGTGCCACGAGCGGATATGACGCCAAGACCAGCATTTTCACATCCTCGTCGGCATGCGACGCCACCACCGCTGCCCGGGCACCCATGCTCCTCCCACCGTAGGCCAGCTTCACTTCCTGGCTCGTAGTTTTCATATACTCTTGCTCAAGCTCGTGCTGCTTGACGCGATCAAAGATAGCTGCTCGTGCCTTCAGATTCATGTTGCCCGGAAACATCACCAGCCCTGCTCCCGGACCTGTGGAGGCGAAGCCCTGTGAGAAATGCACCATGGCTGGCGCCGAAAGATCTCCTCCTGCACCGTGCGTGAAAATCAGTGACCGTGGGTGCTGCCAAGGGGAGCGAAGACACGGAATTGCCTTTGCAGCCCCTTTTGAGGCGGGGACCGTGAATGGTGTGAAGGGCGGAACGGGGTCATCTGAGCTGCCCACACTCGTAATACCAGCAGGCTGGTCATCCAAGGTATCTTGCGCTTCCCCTTTCTCAGCTGGTTTGGTAATACTCGTTTGCTCGTCATCGCTTTCGTCAAGCGCTGCTGCTGCTGCTGCTGCTGCTTTCACTTCCTGTGGTTTAACGGGTGCTTTATTTGCTGACTTCTGGCGACTGGACCTCCTCAGAGGCGAGGCCTTTGTGTCAATTGTCGAGGCCGCGTTGCCTGCGGTAGCTGCTGCCGCTTTTCGCTTGGGTGGCGCCATTATCTTCGGTATGTTCAATTTTGAGCTGAGACGCCGTACGCGTTCAGTTGCATCAAGTGGAAGTTTTACAACGGAAAGAAGAAAGAGGTTACTCCGGAATGTAGATGATGTGAGGGTCGGTGGCTGGGAAGGACCCTCGTACTCGTATTTCGATCATCCCTGTCACTAAACACTTCACTTCACAACTATCTAGTTTTGCTGCGTATCATATGGAAGGCCCTCTGAAATGGCAGGCTTCTTCAGCGGATATGCACATTGGTGGAAGGGAGTCATTCGGGAAAGCGGTTATGTGTGACCTAAGCACCAACAGGTTTGCCAGCCCAGGCATCAGCTAGGCTCCAACTAGGCGCCAACCAGGACTGAGTTAGGCACCACGAACCCAGTACCAGTACTCCTTCCTACACGTGCAGCAAATGCGAACCCTGCCTTCGATCGACGGCAGTCCGGTGCGAGTTCCAAGTTGGCGGAAGCGTGTCTGTCGCGAGAAAAACCAACCATCGGTCTGATGCATAGAAAACCACTTCGTCATTTCATATTTGAGTACATGTACACACTTTCGTCAGCTATTCCATCCAACAAAGTCAGAAAGTCTAGGCCCGCCTGCTGTCTACCGTCTGCCGTCTGTCAAGCGAGTCTCAAGACGAACAACTGCATTGAATGGCCCTTTTAAACCGGGGAACATCGCCACAGTACTGCTCCTCCACATCTTCATTCCATCCCCACGCCTCCTCAAATGGATGTAAGGTCATCTCCATCACGCCCTTGAGTATCTCCCTCTCGTTCTTGTTCTGCACGCGGTCGATGATATCGTCGAGCAACCAGCCTCGCGGGACGAAATTGGGGTTTACACTTTTCATTGATTGACAGCGTTGCGAATCTGCGTCCTCGGTGGAGACGCCCCAGTCCTCGATGATCCGCTGCCGCCATTGATCCAGCCAGGCGCCGATCTTTTCGCGGCCCGAGTCATTCGTCTCGTTCAGGCCTGTGACACCGCCGTGGTGGAAGAAACGTTCTGCCGTATTTTCTCTCCCTTCCTTAGTCTCAACATCACTCAATTTGACAGAACTTAAGCGGCGGAAGAAGTGGTTGAAATCCAATTCCAGGGCTTCCATCGTATCCAGGAGCTCGGAGAAGAGTTTTTCAAAGTCGCTTTCCTTCTGGGTTTTGAGACCCAGTCGCGCCGTCATAAGGCGCCTGTACTCGCTGAGGAACACGGCCTTGTACTCATCGCTGCACTGATCGATAATGGTTTCGGCACGCTTGATGAGAACGGGCGCAAACTCCTCTTCCACACCCTTGGTCGCGAAAATTTCGTCGTCAACTTTGTCACCCGCGCCGATCAATTCGCCTAGCGCCTCGCCCAACCGCACTAGATTCCACCAGAATACGCTCGGCTGCGCTCTGTAGGCGTATCGAAGCATATGGTCATCGTGGTTGGGCGTATAAGCGGGGTCGAAGTTGTCCATGAATGCAAAGGGGCCGTAGTCGAGTGACAGTCCGAGGATCGAGGTATTGTCTGTATTGAGCACCCCGTTCATGAAACCGTACGCCTGTAGCTTCCCAACGAGAAGGGCGGTGCGGCGCGTGATTTCACGGTACAGGCGGGTGAAGCGGTTTTCTTCGGCGCCTTCTTTCCCTTGGATTGCGTCCTTGGGCACATTTCGGGCCGGTTCCAGATGGGCCTCTTTGTTGTCGTCGAGAGAGGGTAAGGCGGCAGGGAGATTTTCCCACCCACCGAGTACCTCTTCGGCGACGTAAGTGGCCAGGGTGCGGATGAGGTCTCGATCGCCACGAGAGCGCAGGAGGTCAAAGGTTCCGAATCGGACCCAACTCTGTGCGAAGCGGCACACAATCGCGCCGGGTTCGAGGCGTTCCCTGACAACTTCACTCTTTGGACACAGGGTCAAGGACAAAGCCCGCGTCGTGGGGATTCCAATTGCATTGAGATATTCGGACACGATGAACTCGCGGATTGAACTCCTCAAAACGGCCTTACCGTCCGCGAACCGCGAGTAGGGCGTTTTCCCCGCGCCTTTCAGTTGCAATTCGTACCGCACGCTTGTGGCGGGATTCGTGGTTTCGAACAACGACATGGCTCGTCCGTCGCCCAATTGTCCCGCCCAGGACCCGAATTGGAAGCCCCCGTAGCATTGCGCCCAAGGATATATCCCCTCCTCGGGCTTACTCTCATCCCAGTAGATTTTATTCCCGGCCACCACTTGCTTAAGTTCTTCAGAGTCTGCTTCACTCTCGGCAAGTCCAATGTCCCGCAGTGCTGCTTTGCTGACTGCCAACAACTCCGGGTCCTCTGTCGGTTCGGGGCGTACGTAAGTAAACAGCGCAGATCGGACCATTCGAGGACCAAGTTTCTGCCGGGGCGCGCGATGAGAGTCAAGTGGCGTGGGGAACTGAGCATCTGCCGGGAGTTTGGAGGTGAAGGTGTGGGATTTCGGTATATCTGCTAGGGTGGTGGTGGAGGTGTTTTCAATCTTGTGGTGGCCGATGGCGTGCCCATTGGCACCGTTGGTGTGTGAAGACATCTGGGCGAGTCTTACTCGCGGTATTGATCGAGATGGGGAAGTCAGCTTGGGTCGAGACAGCTGAGATACGCGTATGAGAAGCATGCAGAGAGCAGTGAAAAAGATGACAAGCACGTATATATTCACCACAATCTCCATGGAAAGGCCCTCCGAACATTTGAAATACTCGCCTTGAGCCCCTCGTTGATCATGACGGCAAATCGACGATTGACAAATTGCGGAGAGAAGACGCCGATGACGGTTGAGTTGATGTCATTGGCACGTGATGTCACGTGATGTCACCGCCATGAGGTACGGTTGGCCAGAGACACAACTTGAAGGGAATTACGGTTGGCCAGATAATACACGAAAGGAACTGAGAGTGTAAAGGAAAGACTTCTGGTCGGCATTTTGACAACCAGTGCCATCAAATACAAAGCAGCGCACTGCTGTCAGCTATTCATGGTAGCTGTGATGCACGATTCACCACCTCATGTCATTCGTTGCTCATCAAGCATAGACTCCGCACGCCTCTGTCACTCGCTCCCACCATCGTCCTTCGCAGTTCCCTCCTGCATGGCGTCCTCAAAGTCGGCCGCTGCCTTGGCCTTCTTTTTGTTCTTCCTTTTTCCTCTCCCGCCATTCACAGTTGCAACCGTGGACGTTTTATCCTCGATATCACCCACATCTGGTGACGTGGGTGTCGAGGAAGGAAGAACGTCCAGCTCTTGTTCCATCCTGGCCTTCCATGCCTGGAGCTCTGCAATGTCATCTTCCTTGGCTTTCAGTTGTCCTTGCAGTGCACTGAGCTCTTGGGTGGTTTGTTCCGTATGCTGTTTGAACTCTTGCTCCCTCGTCTCGAGGTATCTCGCGGCCTCCTCGTTCGATGACTTCATCGAGTCCTTCAGCGAGTCCATTTCTTCTTGTAGTGATGTCAATTGATTCTCCGTGTCCTTCAGTTGGGTTTCAATCTCGTCCTTGCTGGTGGTTAGTTGGCGGATGGCGTGGTCTTTGGCCTCCAAGTCCTCCGAGACCTTGCTAACATCGAGTGCCCTGGCCTTGAGGGTCTCGAGCTCCAACTCGAGTTCTTTCAGATGGGTGTTTGAATCTTCATCGGCGTTCTTCAAAGCTTCCAACTTCACTTCGAGCTCCCTGGCTTGGTCTTGGGCTTCTGATTTAGCCGCTAGAGCAGCTTTCAGCTCAGCTTCTGTCGATCCGAGCTCTTTGGATGACTTCTCGATAATGGCAAGCTTTTCTTGGTTGGCTGAGTCCAGATCAGCCTGAAGCTGCGTGACTTTCTCCCGAATAAGGCTGGCTTCTTGTTCAGCATTCGCCTTTTCGCCCTCGGCCTCTTTGATCTTGTCCTCCAAGTCAGCGTTGGCGGCCTCGGCATCCGCAGCCCGCTTCTCAGCATCGGCCCTTGTGCTTTCAGCCTCCCGTAATTGCGCCTCCAGACTGGCTTTGGCGTCCTCAGCCGCCTTGGCTTCAGTCTGAGCGTCCTCTAGCGCGTCCTCGGCAGATTTCTGGGCGGCTGAGGCTGCGTTAAGCTTGTCTTCGAGAGCGCTGGATGCCTGAATCTCCTCTCTTGCCTTTGTCAGGGCTTCTTCGGCCGCATGTTGATTTGCTAAGGCCTCGGCCAGTTTCTGATCAAAATCACCGGACAGTGCATCGGCGTCTGCCTTCGCCTTTGCAATCGCTTCTTCGGAAACTTTGTGGAGCTCTTCGGCTTCAGCGAGTTTGCTTTCCAGTTCTGCCTTTGACTGATCGGCGTCAGCACGAGTCTTTTCGAGCAACTCTTGGACGTCCTTGTGAGAGGCGGCAGAGGCAATGAGCTTGGATTCGAGGTCTGCGATTGTTACGTCTGCTTCTTCTCTCGCCTTCTCTAGGGCTTCCTTAGCCGAGGATAATTCCTTGTTGACCTCATCGATGGCTGCGTCATGCTGCTCTTGAAGTGTTGTTTTCTCGGTGGCGGCGACCGCATTCGCTCCTTCCGCCTCCTCAAGCTTTTGGGTAAGCTCTTCATTCGAGCTCTGGGCGGACTTCAGTTGCTCCCCGAGCGCAGCAATTTCCTCGTCCGAGGCCTTCTGTGTGGCATGAGTTTCCTCAAGCTTCTGCGTCAGCTCCTCATTCGAGCTCTGGACTGACTTCATTTGCTCTTCAAGTGTAGCGAGTTGGTCTTCCAAGGCCTGCTGACTGGTTTGAGTTTCCTCTAGCTGCTTGCATTTCTCTGACAATTCTTCATTTGAATCCTCGACTGATTTGAGCTGGGCCTCGATAGCTGCCAACTTCTCTTCCGCGGTATGCCGAGCGCCTTCGGCTTCTTCGAGTTGTTTCTGTACGTCAGCCTGGGCTGCCACAGCAGCTTCCAACTCGCCGTCACGGTCTGACAAAGTCGCTTTTAGTTCGGCAAGTTCCGAGGTGAGGTTCGATTGCTCCTCCTCGAAGCTAGCAAGTTTGTCCTCAAGAGCGATCTTGGAGTCCTCCACAGATTTCAACTCGGCAGCCAACTTGTCGTGCTCCGCTCGCAGAGTCGACATGTCTTCTGCCAAGGTGTTCTTTTCTGCTTCAATTGCCGCGAGCTCTTCGGAGTGTTTCGCTTGTTGGGCTTGGGCTTGTTCTTCGACTTCCTGCTTCGACTTTGCTGAGGAGGTCAATTCAGACTCGACGCTTTCAATCTTCTCTTCCAGAACTCGTATCTTCTCCAGCGCCTCATCGAGCGCAGCTTGCGAAGTTTGGTGAGAAGTCGAAGCAGCCTCGAGCTCTCTCGTAAGCTGGTCATTTTGCTCCATTGCTGCCGCATGTCCTGACTCTGCTGCCGCGAGACTCTCTTTCAGGGTTTCCAGCTCCGTGAGGATGGAGTTGTGCTTTTCTTCCGCCGCGGTAGTACATGCTTCGGCTTCCTTCTGCTTCTCTTCTGCTGCAGCGACAGATGCCAGGTGGCCATCGATTTCCGCAAGAGCGGCATTGTGTTTGTCTTCCGCTTCGACAGCACGTGCTTCAGCTTCTTTCAGCTTCTCCTCTGCCGCCGCCACGGTGGCTAGGTGACCAGCAATCTCGTCGACCGCGGACTTGTGCCTCTCGTCTGCTTCCACAGCTCGCGTCTCTGCTTCGTGTTGTTTTTCCTCCGCCGCAGTCACAGCAGCCACGTGACGGTCAATATCTTGGGCAAGGCTTGCAGAACGTTCCTTCTCCTTCTCGTGATTTTCTTTCAACTGGGTGTATTCCTCGAGTTCGGCAGAGAATTGAGCAATCTTAGACTCGGCTTCCTCAAGTTGGGCCTTGAAGCCTCGGTGTTCCTCGAGCTCGGTTGCCAGACCTTCAAGTTTCGTGCGGGCCGTGTCGAGGTCCGTCTTGGTAGCCTCATAATCCGTTTCGAGCTGGGTGTGACTCTCTAGCTGAGCAGAGAGTTCGGCAACCTTGGACTCAGCTGTTTCCAAATCTCCCTTAACTGCCCGGTAATCCTCAAGCTGGGTTTCTATATCAGCCACCCTGGCATGAGAATCTTCGAGTTCCTGTTTCAGTCCCTCGTGGTCTGATTTGAGCTGAGCATATTCTTCCAATTCGGCGGACAGTTGAGCAATCTTCTCCTGCGCTGTCACCAGCTCTTCCCGAGCAGATTGGAGACCCTCCAACGTCGTTGTCAACTCTGTGACCTTGGCATGAGAAGCTTCGAGTTCTTGGCTCAGTGTTTCGTGGTGTTCTTTAAGCTGAGCATACTGTTCTAGATCTGCGGACAGTTGAACGATCTTTTCCTGTGCCGCCACTAGCTCTTCCCGGGTGGAGTGGTGGCCCTCAAGCTCTGTCGTCAGCTCCGTGACCTTGGATTGGGATTCTTCCAAGTCACGCTTGCTGGCCTCATGGTCTGATGTGAGCTGCTCATGATCGGCAGAAAGCTGTGCTATCTGTGCCTCTGCATTTTCATGTGCTTCCTTCAGCCCGGCGTGGCCCTCGAGCTCTGTTGTCAAATCGGCAATCTTGGCTTGAGATTCGTCGAGCTCCCGCTTGCTGGTCTCGTGGTCCGCTTTGAGCTGTTCATACCCATCAAGCTGCGTGGAGAGCTCGGCTATCCGTGCCTCGGCGATCTCTTGAGCTCCTTTCAAACCAACAAAGCCTTCGAGTTCTGTTGACAAATGTGCAATCTGGCTCTGTGCCCCCTCAAGCTCTTGCTTGCAAGCGTCAAATGCTGCCACGTCGAGTAGAAGCTTGGCGACCCTCTCTTCCGATGCTTCCAGGGCAGCCTTTGTCGTTGAATGATCTTGCAAGTCATTTGTGAGCTCCGTGATTCTCGCTTCCGCTTCGTTTAGTGCTTGCTTCGTCTCGCCATGACTCTGGAGTTCAGAGGCGAGTTGTGCGAGCTCATCGCGGGCAGCTGCGAGCTCGTCCTGAACAAGCTGCTGTGCTGTTCTCTCTGCCTCTCTGTCCTTTGTCGAAGTTTCCAAAGCATCCCTGGCCATGGAAAGTTCGCTGGCCTGCGCTTCAAGTTGAGACTCCAGCGTGGTGCGTATCGAGGCCAAGGAGGTTTCTGCGTCCTCTAACGCTTTCGACGACGTGCTTTGAAGGTCCGCATACCGCCTGGTATGATCTTCGAGGCTGAGGCCCGCGTTTTGTAGCTCGGACTGGGCGGCGCGGAGTTCCTCGGTCAAAGCGGCGATTTGATCTTCTAGCTCCGCCCTCAGAGTTGTGTTTGCTTTCTCCGATTCCTCGAGGGCGCTGGTTGATGCTTGTCGGATGCTCTTCAATGACTCGGTGGTCTCGACGATGGCAGCCTTGGCGGTTTCAAGATCACTGGTAAGAGAGGCAATCTCGGTGCGAAGTGTGGTGACCTGATTTTCATAATCGGCCTTGAGTCGTTCGGAGCCGGCGCGAGCATCTGCCAGTTCCTGGGTAAGAATTGCCGTCCTTGATTTGTACTTGTGATGCAAGTTGTCTAGTGTCACTTGATGTTCTCGGTTGCATTCCTCTCTGACCGCCTGTCGTTCGGCCTTTTGGGCATCTTTGATCTGTTGCACCAACACTGTCACCATATTCTCCTCCAGAGAAGCTTTCTGCCGGGTCAATGCCGCTTCCTTCTCTTTGTAGCGTCTCTCCATCCTCTGTGCGTTTCTCTCCAGTGTTGACAATTCTTGGTCCTGGGATATGACCATCTCTCTCGCCTCCTCGAGCTCCTGACGACATTGTTGCAATTCTCTCTGCAGGGCATCTTCCTCTGATAGTGGGGGTTGACTTGACTCGGGTACGGCGGGTACAGCAGGAGTCTTCTTTAGTCGCTCGGGTCTTGGTGGCGGACTGGCTCTCGACGTCGCCGAATCGGGGTGGAAAATGTGATTGTAGACTCGCCGCAGGCTCGAGGAGCGCTTCACGGGAGCAGGTCGGGCTCTTGCTTGAGACATCCTTCGTAGTTGCCTCTCAGATGCCATGTGAGGAAGACCTTGAAGAACCGGTGCTGATGCGGCGGAACGGCGGTGTGCGCGGTTTGAAACGGTGTGCGTCTGGCGGAGATAGTGAACTGAGAGCCCCTTCGGTGGGCGGAATGGCGACACGCTTAAGCACGAGAGCTGGCGGGTACTTACCCATTTTGAATCTCCTTCACCATGTAGCGTGACAACTTTGTCATCTCAACAACTCACATTCAACGTTGACTCACTCACTCACTCACCTATTGTGGATTATCGGGCAGCAAGGTACAAGTGAAGCTGCAGGAGGATGGAGCCAGGGACACGTCGCGGATGATCAACGGCTCGCTTAGGCGCATGCGATTGCGATAGGCCGCATCACGTCGGGTTCACGCACAAGTCACGAGGTCCACATCTTCACAGCCAGACCACGCTTCCATCTGTGACACGTCGAGAGAGGGCCACGAAGGTGATTAGCAGGCAGGCCAGCAGTGCTACTGTCGAGGTCGAGAATGGATGCCACCAATGCGGTTGTGTGTGCAAGGGTGGCTTGGACTGCTGCAGCAGCGGCCCGGGCACAAGCGGGTATGCTTAAATTTTATTCTCCGGCCCCGAAAGTCTCGAGCCTAGGCCCACCGCTTCTATGAGGTACTCGTAGTAATGACTGCCTCGCGGGCTTGGCGTGATTCCGAGGCAGCCTTTTACCCAGCGGCCAGCACGGACTCGGTCGATCACGACAATGCCAACTTTCAACCACGTCGAATAGGATCATCGAGCCCATCATACGGCTGTGACGAGACACCCAGATTCGTGCAAGTCTTGACATCCCAGAGCTCTACGAGGATTATCGACCGCAATTGGATACATAGGAACAAGATCGTGCTCTCCGAAAGGCTACCTCCAGCACAGCCATTCACGAAGTGAATAGCGAAATCAACTCGCGTGATCACTGCCTCGATTAGCACCTTTTCGGGCGCCTGTCACAATGGTGAAGAGTGCGATAGTTGTGGCAATACAATGTCTCGGTGACTAGGAACAGACAAAAGGCATGCCATGATCCGCCACACTGATGCTTACCCTGACTGGATGATGTTGCCAATAATTAGCTGGCTTTTCGTCGTGATGGCCTTTGGCATGTGACCTCAGCGATCATCGCCACTGACAACCAAGCAAGACCGAAGTACCTACGTGTCCGACTCATTCTCGTCCTCTGTCATGCGTTATCTGCCATGGCTTAGCAACCTCAGAAGACCGCCCGGCACAGCCTCATGGAACATACAATGCATCATCCTGCGAACAAAGACTCTTGCGATATGTCACCGGCGATAAAGGATAATGCGAAGGATAAGCGACTCATGTCAAGTGCTTTGAGCTGCAAATCGGCACGATAGAATGCGAAATGAGGACTCGAACATGCAATGATGCCATCTAGCAGTGAAAGGCCGCCATACTGCTACCAACAAAAGGACTATGCAAAGCTTTGTTACGTACGCTCCACCGAGGACAACTAAACCAGAGGATAGCCTTTCTGGGGAGAGAGGGATAGTAGCCGCAGGTGGTCCCGTCAACGGGGGGCACGAGGGGCTGGTCTTGGAGCCATGGTCGTAGGACATTGCGGCAACGATAGTCAGAAGACTGATTCCGCAAGAAGTTTCCAAGGCGAGCAGAACAGTTAGCGTTGTGGAATTACTCGATACTTCTGCTTGCCTTCCAGGCATCTTTTATACTGGACACCCTCACCCAAGTGTCACTTTGAGTTCGGAAATGGCCATGGCACCAAGTCTGGTAGTTCGTCGACTTGCTCAACGCTCGCTGTACTGATTGTCTCCCCGGCTAAAGCCGACCGCGATCAGCATCACCCCTCGTAATGATCTCGGCGTCGCGCCTGTTCTCATAGTATCTTTCAGTGAAGCCTGCTTTATTACAGTTGCTCTTGGCCCTGACCTCTATAGGAGAACTGTATCGGACTCGATGCAAAAAAAATCTGAGAAATGCAACGAACTGGCGTATGAGATCTCGTATATCGTACACTAAAAACCCATTCATCTTTGGAGAAGAGGATTGACTCGCTTATCGTACACTAGCCACAGGGCTGCGGCCTCAACCCCATGCCCATTGGCTTCAACCCTGCCGCACCTTGCCGCCTAAATCCCCCAGACGGCCAACTACTGTTAAGCAAGTCCATCAAGCTCCGGCCTTCCCTTCCTCACCACGGAGCTCGCAACAACGACCATGTCGCAGCTTGCAGCGTTATGCCCAGCCCTCTCTACGCTTGAACCTGGAACGGTCAGCCACACTTCGTCATGCCGTCACGCAGGTTTCACAAGAAGTCCCGCCTTGGATGCAGGGAATGTAAGGGAAGGAGAATCAAGGTTAGTGTCGTGGTAATATCTGCAGATCCTCCGGTTTTGCCCCCTCCGTCGTCTTTCACACGCACGGTGACACCTGCAATTTGACCCAGTCGGGGCCATGCTGAGAGTTGCTTGATTTGCGGCACGTTGCCTCGGCGCAGGGCCAGACGTGACAAGACGCATAGACTTGCTAACGCTGTAGCAGTGCGATGAGGCTCGACCAACTTGCGGAAATTGTGTCCGAAGCCAGGCTGTCTGTCTCTATGCTGCTACTACACGCACGAAGCCCGCCGCGGCCGCAGCGTCTTATCACACGCCAACAGAATCAGAGACCCACGCTTCGGTCTCGCCGCCGTCACTCCCACTACCCCCAGCCTCTCTATTGCCGTCGCCATCCTCACCGCCGTTCGAACTGATTGATTTAGTGCTGATGAATCACTTCACCGCCGTCACCTCGCTCCAGCTGTTCTCGGGCGAACGGCAGGCCCAGTTGTGGCAGCAAGAGGTGCCTGTCCAAGCAGGATCCAATCCGATGCTGATGCACGGCCTGCTGGCGGTGGCAGCACTTCATCTTGCCCAGGGCGAATTGGAACCATCGTCTCAAATACGATACCAGAGCCGCGGATTCTACCATCACGCACTCGGACTGCAACTCTTCAACCCCGAAGTTGCCCGTCTCCCGCCACAGAGCCTCGATATTCTCTTTACCTTCGCCGTTTTGCTGGTGATTTGGGTCTACGCTTCGCCTGTAACAGAACTCGACGTGATAAGCCTCGATGACCTCCTCGACAAGTTGGAGATGGTTCGAGGGTGCAAGAAACTTTTTGAAATGCACAGGGAGGCCATCATTGATAAACCGATCGGCAGATTTGCGGAGCGCCGATTGAATGTGGACAACAGCAGGCAGCCGTCGCCAGCATCCGAGGCGTTTTCACACCTTCACTCTATTGCGGCTGACGCCATCGACCTCGCTGCAATCGACCAACTCCACCGCGCTCTGCATCACTACGCCCGTGGAGACAAGCATACACAATCTGCAGCAGCCTGGCCAGCGATTGTGTCTGACGAGTTTTGGGCCCGGCTAAGGGCTCATGAGCCACTCGCTGTCCTAATTTTCGCGCATTATGCTATCATCTCGCACCCCTATCAAGGCCGGTGGTGGTGGATGGCCGGATGGCCCGAAAGAATCCTGCAGGCGGCAGACGCTGCTCTGACGAGCGTTGAAAAGGCTCCATTGCGCTGGGAAAATTGCGTAGCGCGAATTCGATCGGGAGTGCTTGATATGCCGACCGGGAAGGATTTCACGTCCTCCGAAGCAGTGACCGGCGTGCTTACCTCACCCGCGACGGCAAGATGCATCGAGACTGAGCTCGATGGCGTCCAGCGCCGACCCTGTCTCGACCTGCGAGCCAGCGAGCCTATCCAAAGCGCTTAGGATTTATTATGCTTACCGAGGTCGGCACCTCGGGGGGCGCCGAGATTCCCCGCACGTTTCCGGGTGTCGGTCCAGCCAAGCTCAACTTAGACGAGGGAAAAGCCCGTGGGGTTAGTCGAATGGGGCAGTGGCTGTCTATGCGAGTGTCTGGGGTCGACAGCGTCCACTGACCGTCTTTGATTCTACAAAGTATGGATATGGCCCAGCCTTGGCTTCAACAGCATGCATCATTGACAGGTCTTTCCCCAATGCCCAGCAGTGGGGAAGCACTCAGGTATCCTCGGGAAACAGCAAAATTGAGGCTTTCGGCGATATGAGATTACCGACCAAATGGCTATGTAACCGAAAGGTTTCAAAAGTCCGTTCTTTAAAGGTTAAATGGCTCTCCTCGTGTCCGGGAAGTTTGTTCATCTAGGCGCCAGAGCTTGTTGTTGCTTCCCTCTCGTGTTGCTGAGATACTTTGGAGAAACGCCAGCATCAAAATACCCCCATCCATATTTCAACCAGCGGGCCTCGTGAAGCCCCGGTTCACAACATGGCGGACACTGTGAAACTCGAAGCCATCCAGGCAGAAGATGCAACCAAGCATCAAGCTGACGCAACAACCGAGCTCAAAAGGGCCATTACGGTCGACACGATTCACAATGACGAGGCCGTGAAAGTTCTTGCCAATTACGCGGGTGATGAAACATGGACTGAGAAGGAGGAGAAGAAGGTCCAGAGAAAGATTGATCGCAGGTTGCTGCCTATTTTGTGTGCGACGTATGGCTTGCAGGTGAGCGCTACGATCAAGGCACTTCACGAGCACGGGCGGTATTGACAGTTGATTCCTTTTGCCAGTACTACGACAAGGCTATGCTTTCGCAAGCGGTGTGTACAAACCCCTCTCCTGTCTGATTTCACAGGACTTATCCCCGGTCACAGGCTCTCTTCGGGCTCCGCACAGATCTGGATCTTGAAGTTGCCAATCGCTACTCCTTCTCTGCCGCCATCTTTTACCTCGGGTTCATCGTCGGCGCATATCCTGCCATCGTCATGGCCCAACGCTTCCCTATCGAGCGAGTAGCTGCCGGCATCGTCTGCGTCTGGGGCGTTTGCTTGATGTGCACCGCTGCATGCCATAATTGGCAAAGCCTCTACGCCCAGCGGTTCTTCTTGGGATTCTTGGAATCTGGTATCAGTCCGATGTTCATGCTTGTTGTCGGGCAGTTTTACAAGAAGGATGAGCAGGCTTTGCGAATGGGGTGGGTTAAAAATCTACCCGGCTTTGACGATCATGAAGTACTAATGACTGTCGACGTTTAGAGCCTGGTACTGCTGCACTGGCTACGTCTCCGTCGTCTCCCCACTCATCAACTACGGTCTAGGCCACATCCACGGCTCCCTGTCCCCCTGGCGGTACATGTACCTCGTTGCCGGCGCTCTGACCATCATCTGGTCTACCATCATCCTGTTCTTTATGCCGCCTGACCCAATTCGTGCGAAAGGATTCAACGAAAGAGAACGCTATATTGCCGTCGCTCGCCTTCGAACGAACAACGCGGGTGTCCGGAACAAGCACTTCAAAAAGGAACAACTCTTCGAACTCCTCATCGATGTGAAGTTTTGGATCGTCTTTTCCATGGCCTTCTTGATCATGATCGCCAACGGGCCTGTGAGTACATTTACGCCCATCATCATCGCGAGTTTTGGGTTCAATACCTTAAATTCGCTGTTGCTGGTCATGCCGGCGGGTGTCATCATCGGAACGATCGAATTAGTTGTGCCGTACATTGCATATAAGGTGCCCAAGATGAGAGCGTATCTTGTGGCCATTTGTGAGATGGGAACAATCCTGGCGAGCCTACTGCTTTGGCTGCTACCACGGGACAGCACCGGCGGTTTGTTATTCGGGGCGTACATCTTGGCGAGTTTCGGAGGCGGGTATGCAGTGTTGATGGGGATGCAGATTGCGAACACGGCGGGGTACACCAAGCGATCCCTGGCTTCGTCTGGCATATTCGTCGGGTATTGCCTTGGTAAGGTGTTCACATCTACGCACGCTCTGTCTGCCTGCTAATTTGGGGCGTGAAGGCAATTTTGTCGGGCCCCTTCTCTTCAAACCGGAGGATGCTCCCAGATATGCTCCCGGTTTTCTAGCTGTGGTCGTCACTTCGGCGGTCTCAGCAGGATTGGCGATTGTGTATCGCATGATCTGTGTCTGGGAGAATAAGAAGAGAGACAAGGCCGGTACGATAGAGGCCTTTGAACATGCTTATGAGGACGATTTGACGGACAAAATGGTACGTGCGACATTCTTGAACCCCTTTCTTTCTCAACATCTGAAATTTCTGGACTGCGTTGCTGACCTATGATTGTTTTCTGTTGCAGAACCCGCAATTCAGATACACACTCTAGAGTCTACCTTGATTTTCAAGGCGAGATGGAGCCCCAAGGAGTCTTGTCTAGAAATTAGAGTAGCTGGGGTTGACTCCAGGGAATTGGGATCACGACTAACGAGATATGTCTGTCACTCGAAGCGTCCTAGGAAAATCCAATCTATCACGAATCGTTGTGTGAGAGCTTCATGTATTCCCTCTGGTTCACCTCATTGACTGCGATCTCGATAGCCCATCTCTGAGTCCTGCAACGCTGGCGAAGAACTCTATACCGAACTAGTACGCTTCGCTCTGGAAAGTGCGGAACTCAGCCCGCAGTCTCAGCACTTGGCGAAGCACTTACACGAGGTGCCCCAGCCTCCCCGGACGGAGCTAGGTGAAATCTGGGCACCCTGGGGCTCCCGCCTCCGTGCGGAGGCACTGGCGCTACAGTTTGAGCCGAAGATCACCGAGGCTGCTCGCCAAGGTCAAGACGCTGACTGTTCAGAAGCTGCCTTCAATTGTACGTATGTGTTCCAGCTGGGCTTGAAGATTTCCTCTCGGATTCTTTGTCGCACGTTCTGCTGGCCGGGCTCAGACGAAACATGCCGTTCCTCGCTGAACAATCGGTACCGATCCCAGGTAAAGACATCCTCTCCTGGATGTTCGATGAGCCAAGATTCGACCAGGAAAAAGCCGTAAGTCCATCAGTCAGCGACGACGAGACTGTGTCCCAGCAAACTCTTCAACTTCGACTCAAGTACGAAATTGACAAGGAATTCTAGGTCTACATCGATGCGATTGACCCGTCGAGATGCATTACAGCGAATCAAGCTCGACTGCTCATACGACAGTTGGCTGCAGGATTCCATGCCGCGGGAGTAAGGCCTGGAGATACTGTCTGCGTCCATGGCTTCAACAGTGTTTGTCGCGCTTGCTGGGTCTCATCACAGAGCCAAGCTGACCTGGTCAGATCTACTATCCGATTCTGTTTCTTGGGATTATCGGCGCCGGGGCGGTCTTCGCGGGGACTAATCCAGCATACACCCAGTTCGAACTCAGTCACCACTTCAAGACATCCCGCACCAAGTTTGTGATTGTTGAACCAGACCTTTTGCCCAGCGTGCTCGCCGGGGCGAAAGATTCCGGCATCGACCAGTCAAATATCTGGATCTTTGACAACCAGAACGAGGCCATGCCCACCGGCTTCGAATCCTGGCGGACACTTCTGAACCATGGAGAGCGAGACTGGATCCGGTTCGACGACGAGAAGGTCTCCAAGGAAACCACAGCGGCGAGACTTTTCAGCAGTGGCACCACCGGGCTGCCGAAAGCCGCGGCGCTGTCTCATTTCAACCTCGTCGCCCAGCATATACTCGTCAATGAGGTGCACCCAGTGCCATACGAGGTGCGTCGCTTGTGGCGGCTGCGGCACTGCCAACTCGCAATTTGAACACAACTTGCACTAACTTGACGATCCAGACGCGCCGCCTCCTCTACCTCCCACTGTTCCATGCCGCCATGGTCCCGGCCGCTCACGTCGCGCCCTTGCGATCCGGCCACGCCAGCTACATCCTCCGTCGCTTCGAGATGGAGCCGTTCCTCTTGTCGATTGACAGGTACAAGCTCACCGAGATGATCCTCGTCCCACCGGTGGCGGTCGCGGTCCTCAAACACCCATCCCTGCACAAATATTCGTTAAAGTCCATCAAAGTGGTTGTGTGCGGTGCAGGTCCACTGAGCAAGGAACACCAGAGCGCGCTCCAGACGATCCTCGGCCCGGACACCTCATTCACGCAGGTCTGGGGCATGACGGAGACCAGCTGCGTGGCCTCGAAATTCTACTACCCCGAACGAGACGAGACAGGAAGCGTCGGACGCATGATGCCCAACTTGGACGTCAAGTAAGCCTGATCCCGGCAGAGAGGCCCTTACGTGGCTGTGACTGTGGCTGTGACTGTGGCTGTATCTACGCTGTTGGCTGACCGTTTTGGTAGGCTCGTCGACGAGGACGGCAGGGACATCACGGCTTTCGATGTCCCCGGAGAAATGTGCATTCGCGGCCCAACAATCATCTCGGGCTACTTCAACAGTCCGCATGCCACGGAGGAGGCGGTCGACCGGGAGGGCTATTTCAAGACCGGCGACGTCATGTACTGCGACTCGAAGACCAAGAAGTGGTATATCATTGATCGGAAGAAAGAATTGATCAAAGTCCGGGGTTTCCAGGTCGCGCCCGCGGAGATCGAAGGCGTCTTGCTGGCACATCCGCAGATCCAGGACGCGGCGGTGATTGGGATCAAGAAGCATGATGAGCCGGATGTGGAGCTGCCCAAGGCGTTTGTCGTCCGCAAGCCCGGTGCGTCAAGTCTGACCGAAGAGCAGGTGAAGGCTTATTGCGGGGAGAGGCTGGCCAAGTTCAAGCAATTGACCGGAGGTGTTACCTTTGTCGACGCTGTCCCGCGCAACGCGACCGGGAAGGCTCTGAAGCGCATTCTGCGAGACATGGTGAAGGCGGAGGATGCCGGGAAGGGCGCGAAGCTCTAAACCCGTACGAATGTAATGGACAATCAAGTTGGCTGGCGCAGCACCGGGCGCGACATTCCTTTCAATAATACTGTAGAAATCACCGGTGGGTCCGTCGAGCTATGGTATATATACTGCGTGTTCTTCCTGCCTGCCTACCATCTCACCCCCTTCACCTTCAGCGGGAGATGAAGCATTCCCGGTCCCGAGGTCGTGGGCTTCGGAAGTCTCCCGGCCCGAATGTTCATCTGTAGTGATTGATGCAACAGGCGCGGCGCACCCAACTTTGCATCACGCTCGTCTCGAAGCGCCACGAATTCCTGTTCCGTCACCCCTTCTCTCAGATGCTTGTTTCGCTGCTTGTGCTGCTGAACGGTCATCCAGGGCACAGGGTCATCACGTCCTTCGGGCGGATAGTCATGTCCTGTCCAGATCTTGACCTCATCCGGCAAGGCGAGCAGTTTGCGCCCGGACGCGAACAGATCGGTCGAGCTCCCCCCGGGGAAGTCGCAGCGCGCGGTGCCAATGTCTGCGTGGAAAATCGAATCCCCACAGAACACGTTATCTGGAAGAGGGTGGGAGGGAAAAGTCAGCCCATGTCACTGAGAGGAGAAGGGATGCTGTGAAAAGACACGGCCCTTGCTTACTTCCAACCTTGTACCCCATGTGGTCGGGCGTGTGACCGGGGAGATGGATGGCTTGGGCCTCCAAGCCTCCAATGAAGAACGTCTCGTCGTCGTCGAACAGCTTGTCAAACACCCCTTCACACTCGTCCTTGGGGATCCCATACCGTTCACCAAACATCCGCTGGATCTGCCCGATCCACTTTCCAATGCCGATGAGTGGCTTGTAGCCTTGCTGCAGAGCGAGGCGGTTCTGCAGGTACGACGCAGCGGTCAAGTGGTCTGCGTGGGCGTGTGTTTCGAGGATCATGTCCACTTTGTACCCCCAGAACATGATCAGGGAGAGGAGCGAGTCGGCGGCTTCGGTCGACACGGTCTGCGTCGTCGGGGAATAATCGAGAACCGGGTCGATGATGACGGCCGTCAACGTCGCAGGATCGGCAACCACATATTGCCAGGTGCCTGTCTCGTCTTCGAAGACGTCGTGCACAACCGGTTCGTGGATGACGGGGGTTGTCTCGCTGTGTGAGGCTCGTCGCGCGACAGCACTGGGAGGGTACCCACGCGGGGTGATTTTAATGCAAGGACACGAAATGTTGGTGACTCGTGGCGTACGAGCTGATCCTGTTGTCGTAGCTGGCAGTGGTCGAGGAGATGCCTGTGTGGTGTATGCAGCCGTGCTTGGACATCTCTGCCGAAGCGAGCGGAGTGAATGCAGAGGCCTGCTGGAGCGAGCACACTGCAGCGCTTGCGATGTCGTCGCCGTCGAAGCCAACACCGAGTCTGCGGTTGTCTGGAAAGTGGTTGTGATGCGTGGCCGTAGAGCGTTCATCGTGACTGCGACTCAATTTACGGGGCACTTCGGAGGCAAACTACCAGACACTGGAAAAGCACACTACCAGACGGAATTGCAGGATCATACTTAAGCTATAATTACTTTGCCCTGGCAGTTGAGGTCGAATTCACCGACCCGGGGCGAGGCTGAAGCCCCTAGTGCCAGTGGAGCCCGAATCATCGCAGTTGGCTCCCCCCGACCCCCCTGCAACTCGTCCGGTGGGTCCCGCACATCCGGTCAATGTCGCCACTCGGCGATGAAGAGCAAGTTTTGACTTTGCGTCCTGATAGGCTGTGGAAGATTTTCAAATTCATGCTCACTCCCCGAACAACTTCCCGACACCGGTTGCCAGATTTGGTCGTTTGCTCGCCCTCTATTTATATTAAAGTGTGTCTGAGTCCCCCTCGCCGGGGTCCCCGTTACTGGTCGCTGACATATAAAAATGGCCGGCAAGCACCTGACGTTGGCAGTTCGGTCTGCTCGGCGCCCGATTGCCGCAGCAACACCATGCAGAAGAGCTGTGACGACGAGACGAAATCTGGCGACCGTGTCGCCTGCGAATCCGGTCACTCGACGTCACAAGGTGGTGGTGGTGGGAGGAGGCAGCGGTGGCCTGACCATCAGCCACCAGCTCCTGCGGACGGGCAAGTTTGCGCGTCACGACATTGCCGTCATCGACCCGGCGACATGGCACCACTACCAGCCCGGGTGGACGTTGGTGGGCGGCGGGCTGAAAACCAAGCAAGAGCTGCAGCAGCCGCTGCACGACCTGATCGACCCGAAGCTCCAGTTCTACAATGACGCCGTCGGGGCGTTTTCTCCGGCCGACAACTCCGTCACGCTCGCCAACGGCGACAAGGTCGAGTACGACCAGCTCGTCGTGTGCCCGGGCATCCACATCGACTACAGCAGCATCAAGGGCCTGCCCGAGGCGCTCGCCGACCCGGACTCGCTCGTCTCGTCCATCTACGGCTACGACACCTGCGACAAGGTGTTCCGCACGTTGCAGAGGCTCCGGCGCGGCGTCGCCCTCTTCACCCAACCCGCCGGCGTGATCAAGTGCGCGGGCGCGCCCCAGAAGATCATGTGGCTGGCGCTGGACCACTGGCGGCGCGCGGGCCTGTACGACCCACGCAACCCATCGGCCTCGCCCATCCACATCACCTTCGCGACGGGCCTGCCCGTCATGTTCGGCGTGCCCAAATACAACGCCAAGCTGGAGGAGCTGCGGAAGGAGCGGTCTGTTGAGGGCCTGTTCCAGCACGACCTGGTCGCGGTCGACAGCGCCAGCAATACGGCCACGTTCGCGCGCCCGGACGGCCAAGACCCCGTCCGCGTGCGCTTCGACCTCCTGCACGCGGTGCCCAAGATGGGCCCGCACGCCTTCGTCAAGGACAGCCCCCTGGCCAACCAGGCCGGATACGTCGACGTCGACGACGCCACGCTGCGCCACAAGACGTTCCCCAACGTGTGGTCCGCGGGTGACGCCTCGAGTCTCCCCACCTCCAAAACCGCCGCGGCCATTACGTCCCAAGCACCCGTTCTGGTTCGGAACCTGGTGCAGTCGCTCGAGAGTCCCGAGTCGCAGCAGACCCCGGCGCAACAAGCCACGTACGATGGATACACCTCGTGCCCGCTGTTGACCGGCGAGAAGAAGGTCATGCTCGCCGAGTTCAAGTACGGCGGGCAGCCCAAGGAGACGTTCGGCGCCTGGTTCGGCGTCGACCAGGCCGTCCCGCGCCGCGCCTTCTACCATCTCAAGAAGGATTTCTTCCCCTGGGTCTATTCCCGATATATGGTCAAGGGGACCTGGGGCGGGCCCAAGGGGTGGATTAATTGAGGTGGAAATGCTCTGGTTTGGAACATCGGCAGTTGGCAGTTGGCACTGGAGTTGCTAGTTGTTAGATGGCATTGAGAACCGTCGCGTCGTGCTACGGCGCGCGCGATGCTGTACTTGCAATGTACTGAAAACGCATACCGTCCGGAGTACCTGGGTAGGTAAGTAGATAGGTATTTGAACACGTAGATTTTCGATAGAAAAGAACTTGGTACAGTTATTCGCAGTATGAGTATGCATGATCTCCGTACAGGGCGTGCATGTCAAATATCACATATCACAGCTTACCACGCTCCCTCTCTACCTATTGTATGTCAATCGGTATTGTGTACTGTGTACTGTGTACATCTCCAAGTATATGTGAATGTCCAGCTATATACCGCCGTGGATGGCCGAATGGGTGGATTCTTTCGGACACCTCTTTCCAAGCTCTATCCTCGACGGAGATGTCATTCAAGCAAGGCGGCGATGGGCACACACTCCCTCTTACTAACAATACTCTGTACTGGGTCGCGTGTTTGGATCTGTCCAGGTATGTAGCGCATAGATAGATACCCATGTCCACGCGCAGTCCTGCCGCAAGGAGCAATCGATCGCGCGTCGATCAGTGATCGGGAGTACGTCATGTGAAATGCCTCATGTCTGATGAGCGATGAGGGAGCGGTGATTACCATCTGATGTGCGCTGTTTGATGTCCTGATGTCTCCTGTCTGATGCCTGATGAGCGATAGACCCACTGATCGGGGACCATGCACCACAAATCGCACTGCGTTCCGAGCGCTCCGTTACTCCATCCTCTGTACTAGTAGTAGTTCCTGAAGCGACGTTCGACTCAGACTTGCCACGGCGTGACATGCATGACGGACGGGTCCTTCTCGAGGTCCCACTGAGTTCGGGATCCAGGATCATAAGGCAGGGTAGGGGTGGAAGGAGTGTTATGTGGGCCGGATGTCGGCGGGGGCCGGGGCTCGGATTCGGATGTCGGTCTCGCTTTCTTGCTTACGGTAATCGCTCACATGAGTACTTCGGTGTCTTCAGGACAAGGGCTGACTCCATAGACACCTACGCGCGCGTGTGTGTTTGTGTTGTATTGCATAGGTGGTGCTTCATACGTATGTATCGATCGGTAAGGTCCTGTAAGAAGAGAGAAGGCGCGCTACTGTATCGGACGAGAGGGCTGGTCGCCGACAGCCGGGCCGAGTCAGGCTGACAGAGACGGTAACAACAGTCAGCACGTTAGAAGAGTACTACGTACGCAGTATACACAGATACCTGGATGCGGTAGTAGGTACGCCGTATTGGATTTTCTGGAGGCACTCGGCTGTCGGCGTCTCGGGCTATCGGGGCACATGGACCTCGTCACAAGATATACATACAGCACACCGGTGACCCTTTTCGTCAACATTTTGGAGACGCCAGGAATCATGCGTCAGGAATTTATCTAGGTGGGTGAGCAGGATGCAAGATGATCCCTTCATTGCCGAATGAGCGTGATCCCGCCGACGCAGACTCATTGATCCGTTGGTGTCTCAAACTACGAAAAGAACCTGATCGGCCTGAAGAATACAATCCATCCTCCTACTAGTACTTTATGCAGACGATCTCATCGATACATGGCGCTTTGTAGCGTCCCGACCCGGTTCGCTAAGTGAAGTATCGATTGTTGTGTTTGTGGTACATAATCGAGGTATACTGATGGCGGCTGACGATTGATGCAATGGCTTCCGTCCTAGGTTAAACCTCCATGCGACGTGAATGATAGTACTACAAGCTTAGCGGGTTGCAGCTGGACGTCACCACGATCCCTGCTGTGCGATGAGGGTTGTCGAGGGGCCCCACGGCTGTTTCATTCTGTGGTTTGTAGGCACAGAGCTGGGGCCTCCGAGGTCTGATGGCTTTGACATTGTGTTGAGAAGAAGTTCAAGTTGTCTACTGCGATGAGTGGAGCGCTCGCACGTATTGTTGGAGATTCAACTGTGCGAGCGTATTGGCTGATGCTGTGTTTGATGGATCCCCATGGTGTCAATGGCGAAAGGTGATCGTCTGCCCTCTCCGATCATAGTCAGGGTCTCGGAGCCTACACGTCCTGCGGGGGGACCTTCTCAATGGGTTTAAAAAGGAATCAACCTCTGTATAAGCTTGACCGAAGTGTTTCAATGACCGGATATGATATCCCACTACTCCTGACGCCCGAGGTTGGATGATTGGGCGGCTGATAAAGAATACAATTCTGGAGTCACACTTACCTGGCTGGCCCATGCCACGACACGTCCAAGTCCTAACTCTTCAAATTAAACAGCCGACGGTGACTAATCTATGCTCTCCCAAATCTTCCTCGCTAGGCGAGGTAGATTTTGCTTGGACTGCACTTACCACTGGCATTTGAGTATGAAGAGCTGATGCAGCATTCTTTGGCGGTCGCTGATACCCGCGTGCTTGGAGTCTTGAATCCTCAGAGCAGTTTCTGCTGTTGGGCATTACTGGCTTGGGAAGAACTTGGAGATTTCCTCCACAATTGCAAAGGGTATGAAGTTGGCGCTCTGAAGTTGCTCCAGAGAGCTTACCAAGCAAGAAATTGATGCAGCGACTTGTCGACAAATGCATTCATGAGTTTTCCCAGTACACGGAAGGTCAATCGAACGAGGAGCATAGTATGGACAGCGCACTGATATGATAGATTAGGCCATCGCGCAGCCTTGGAATCGATACCATGTAAGTAGTTAGGGTTCCTTTTCCAGAGGCTACCGCCATCCATGGAGAGATTTTCATCAACTATGAGGTAGTGTCTGTTTTTGTCATGGAAAAGGGATACCAGAGCAAGCACATACGTGATTGTTGAACGGAGCTCAGACACACGCAGTAATTACTCCGACGAGGGGGTAAGGAAGATGAGGCCGATTCAAAGCAAAGAAGTCGAGAAATGCTACGGTGGCGCATCAGAAAGGAGCACAGCCTCGAGGGGCATGATTCGCTGATTTCGGCGGCGCCACCGATGTCGGCGATCCGCCAGATCCAACCGGATGACTGCCGCCTACCCGTGCTATCCCCTGACAGTCCGGAGTATTCTCATCGACGACGACGTTCGGAACATGCATTAAGCACGCACGTCCGCACCATCAATTGATGAATCGGCTCCATAGATCGTCGTTTCGTTGATCAAAACCAAGGACGTCACACGACGTAGCACATCGACCAGGGAGGTTGATTTCTTTCTTCCACTGTCCATACTCAAAAGACGCACAGAAACTCAGCAATAATGGCCGATGCACAACCACAATCTACAGATGTTTCGAATCTGGAGTCCCACCATCCATCGCAGTCACCTTCGACCGCCTCCTTCCGCAGAACCGCTCGTCTGATCTGCCTGGAAGAACATGCCGTGTCGCCGTTCCCCGTCCCCACCACGTCGTCCACTTTCAACATCTTCAAGCCCACATACATTTCGGGGGTCAAAGAGCGCCTCTCCAACATCGCCCACCGCATCGCCGTAATGGACGCCCACAACATCGGCGCGCAGATAATCTCCATGAACCAGCCCACTGCGCAAGCGTTCACTGATCTCCAGCAGCAAGTTGACTGGTGCAGGAAATCCAACGACTTTGTAGTGGAGAACTACTGCCGCGCGTATCCGAACCGGTTCTTTGCGTTCGCGACCTTACCCACGCAAAGTGGACCAGCTGCCGCAGAGGAACTCGAGCGGTGCGTGAAGGAGTATGGCTTCGTAGGCGCGATGATCAACGGCTTCACCAACACGACGGATCCGACTCGGGGGCTGTACCTTGACGATCCGCAGTTTGATGTTCTCTGGGAGGTGGCGGAGCGGTTGCAGAAGCCGATCTTCATCCATCCCCGGGTGCCGTTGGTGAGTAACATGAAGGTTCTGGACGATATGCCGGTTTTCCATGGCGCACCGTACGGCTTCGGACGGGAGACTTGTGAGCACATTCTCCGCATAATGTATGCCGGAGTCTTTGATCGGTTTCCCCGGCTGAAGGTTTGCTTGGGGCACATGGGAGAGGGGTTGAGTTGGATTTTGCCACGGGCAGACAGTACATTTCGGCTCTATTCGGCCGGTAAGTTTCTCGCACCTGTCCACTGCCTGGGGCGTGTGCGCTGTTGCTGACCGGGCTGTTGTGAAAAGAGGCGCAAGGGCCCAAGAAAAAGCGGTTTCAGGAGTACTTCCAACAGAACATCCTCCCAAATACGAGCGGTATGCCTAGAACCTCGGCACTCATGCAGTTGATGGCTGAATCAAAAGCCGAGAACATTATGTTTGCGGTGGATTATCCGTATGAGTCTGTGGCGGAGATGAGGGCCTGGTTTGAGACCGTCCCGGTGTCAGACGAGACTTGGAGGGATATTGGGTATCGCAACGCCATTAGGTGGTTTGGCCTGCCGCTGAATTATGATGAGTGACCAGGTGATGGCAGCCGGGGTGGGGGATGTGGTGTTGATGGAGCTGCCCCTCAATTCCTCATCAACTTGACACGCGCCGTTTGTACTGCTGTTGGTTGAGCTCTTTCAGGGTGCGTTTTGGCGACAACTAGAGTCCGCGCCAGCGCTACAGTACAACAATGTCATTGCGGGCTTCTGGTCACATTGTCCTGGGCTTTGCCATTTGACTCCCACAGTCACATCTTATTCAAGATGACTCACTCATTCCAAGTTTACAAGTCAATTACGGATTGCTCTCATCACAGATACTATGTCTACTAGGTCAGGCCTGCTCCAAGGGTTCTTCTACCCTTGTTCCCATCAACTCAATCTCTTCGGAGCCGGCTCAAGCCTCAGGTCTCACTCCAAGTTGCCCAAGATTTCCTATTCTCAAGACACTCTGAAGAAAAAGAGATTGCTCGCCTTGAGCCCCAGACACGAATTAAAGCAAAGACCAGCGGGACAAGCGCTGACAGCTGAGAATATAGGGCTAGACATCATTCGACTCAATCTTCCCCATCCCCACAAGCCTACTCCAAAAGCCGATCTCGGGGTGGCTGATGAAGATACCTGCCTGTCCAGAAGGAAGAATACCGACGACACACTCTTCGCTGCCTCAACTTCAGCCTTCCCTCAGAATTGACATTCTCGTCGTTTCGCTTCGACTCTACAGTAAAGGTTATTTTTTTCCGGAATCCCCTGAAGGAAGGACGGAGTGGTGTTTGCCATACGCTCAAGAGACTTCATCTGTTGAGGACGAGGCCCCTAGAGGCAAACGAGCATCCTGGTTGCTGAAGGCCATTGACAAAGATGGCAAGGAGGACTCTACCGAGACAGTAGAGTTCCTCCTTGAAATAGGGGCTGATCCTAATCAGTGATCGTCGAAAGCCGACTGCCAGGACCCTACCTACCTCCCATTATGCTATGCTGCAGAGACAGGAAATCCAGCCATCGTGGAATTGCTCCTCAAAAAGGGCGCAGACATTCATGTCCGAGACCGCTCTGGCGACAATGTACTTCTATGTGCCGCGAAATATGGAAGGGACCAGTTGGTTGAGCTTCTACTGAACGCACCCTATAAAGCCGACATCGAAGGGCGAAATGTGGGTACAGCTGACCGTAAAGGATTTGCTCCGTTGATGACGGCAGTCCATTACGGCCATCTAGAGACGGTCGGGTTGCTGCTCAACAGATAAGCCAATCACGAAGTGGTGGATGAAGCTGGGAACCCACTGCTTCACATCGCTATTGAAATGGGAAGACTGGAGATCACCAAGCTTCTTGTGGAACACGGCGTACAGGTTGCGACGTCCGATACCAAGTTTGGAGATACACCACTACATTGTGCGATTCGGAATGGATCCATCGAAGTCGGAAAATACCTCATTGGCAAGGCTCGTGCTTTGATCAACGCACTGAATAATAAGAACAAAACTCCTCTGTTTTTGGCTTCGAGGAAGAAAACTTTTGATATGATCGAACCACTGATTGAACGTGGAGCCAGGATGCACTTAAGAGATGAGCATGGCCGCACGCCACTCCATATTGCCGTCCATGCCAAGGACATGGAGATGGTAGAAAAGCTGGCCAAGGTAAGCCGCAGGGTAGAGACCCCCGATACTGATGGGCGAACCCCGTTTCACAGCGCTGTTGTGGCCAAGGACATTGACATTATCCGCGCGTTGTCTAAGCTGGGTTCTAATGTCAACAGCTCTGATAACCATGGACGAACACCGCTTCACGAGGCCGTCATTGGCGAAGACCCAGAGTTGGTGAAAGCTTTGCTCACCCTTGGATGCAACATGGAGGTGAAGGATGGTGTGCGTAAAGATGGCAAATATCCATTGCAGTATATTCTGGAAATGCCCGACTCCAAAGAAGTCTCGGCGTTGGACCTCCTGCGCGAATTTCTCAAGGTCCACCAGAGCAACACACCGTTTCACAATGGCTTCCACGCATTGTCCAAGGCAAGCCGTGATGGAAGACTGGTATTCGTCCAGGAGATCCTCAGGAGCGATCCCGGACTCGTCGCCTGCAGACCGCCTGCCGACAGTGGGTTCCAACTGCCTCTACACGAAGCTATCAAAGCGAACAAGATAGAAGTTCTTAAAGAGTTGTGCTAGGCAGCCAGAGACTTGCTAGCCATCGACAGCAAGGACCATCGAGGAAATACCGCCTTACATCAATCCATCATCAGCAACCGGCCGTAGATGATACCTCTATTGATTGGCAGTGGAGCCAACAAGGAGCTCCCATCAGGTGAGGCTGATGGGTCGTTGCCTCCCCTATACCTTGCAGCTCGTGAGATGAACCTGAGAGCTGTAGAAATGCTTTTGAGCAGGAAAGTCAATGCGAAAAAGCGCATACCGGGAGGTGAGATCTGCGACAGGTGTAAGGGAACGAACCCGCCGCCACAGGGAAGGAATGCCAGATGTATCCTACGCAACTTGGATCTCACCGTCCGGCGGAATCCCAATTTCAGGTTAATCGAAGACGCGTTACTCGCGGCCCATCAGACAAAGCGAGCCGGTACCGGTGTGGTCAAGACAGTCCCGAGATGGGTGGACACTCCTCCTGACAGTCAAATAAAGCGCGACTCCACGCGAACAGGGAAGGAGTTTCCCACCGTCACAATTACGACCACCTTTTGACTTTGACCAGTCGAGGATGTACTATATAAAGTACTACGCATTACTGAGACATACTAGCTACCAAACTATATAAACCCCCGCCGTAATTAAATGCGCGTACCGGGTCATCCCGATTGTGTCCTCCGTGGGTGCCCCCGAGTATGGATGGCACTATCACGTCCCCTCAGGCACCTGCACCCGCACCTGCATCAGCACCCTGCTTCAGGCTAGGCTAGGCTTAGATTTCCCCCAGGGTACAGCCGTGCAGCAAGCCATCTACATCGGTACGACAAGGGTACATCCCGGACAAGTCGTCGGCACGACGGGAATGCTACCCGTACCTGTACTCGAACCAGAGCCTGTCCGTGTGAATGTACCTGTATCGGGACTAGCAAGGCAGCGCGAGTCGCCCGCCGCGAGGGGCTGGATGATCCCCCCAAGCGAGGCATCGCAGAGGGCGAATGTCGTGGCGGAGACGCAGATGAATTGGCCGGGGGACGTACATGTGCCGCGGGCGAGGTGCGGTAGTTGAGGTGCAGGGAGAGCGGCCACTAGCGTGGAGAGCGGGAGGGAGAGGACGAAGAGAGTGGATATTAGGCGCATAGTACCGTGTGCGGATGAGGTTGTTGGCGTGTGTAGAAACTGTTGGGGAAGAGGGTTTTGTTTGTTTGTTTCGGTTCGATTTTATTCAATATTTTGGGTTCGAATGTGTCGAGCGAAAATTTGGACGACGTTTCACAGCAAGCCGAATACCTCATTAGATCTTTGATGTTAGGAATTTTTGGTGCGGTATGGACAAAGAAAATCATCATCCTTGAATCATGCTGAAGAAAGAGAAAAGGCTTTGTTGAGCCACGACCTATTTGGCGCGAGTCTGAAAGAAACCGCTGGTCTGATGGCTTTGTAATGAAAGACAACGTACAATGAAGTTACAGCGCTCGCGGCCTGCATTTCCACAGAAGTTTAATGAATCTCAACTATACAAACCGACCTCGATTTGCCTTTGCAGAGCCAACCTCAACATTGGGAGGATTTCACCGCGGCCTGTTTCGGAGTACACGGCAAAACAACTCCCCTCCAATGCCGCTCACTCCTTTGTCGGCGCATACTTCCTCTTCGCAGCCGGCAGCCGTTCCACGACTCTCGGAACCATACGTTCTTTGTCCCAAGTATATGTGACGCTGGGATGCTGCATGCACAATTTCGCCCACTTGGCAAAGCGTGATACATTCGATGTCGATGGGTTGGTATCGAGCATGGCTTTGGCAAGGCGAGATGGGAAAATAATGTCGTTGCAGAAGTCGATGAGTCGAAGGACGAAGGGTGTCGTCATGGCCTTGCAGGGAGTCAGTCGACGTTCCAAGAGAAGTATTTGTGAAAGAGAGGAAGAATACAGCACGTACCTCGACAAACGTCAGTCTCTCACTTCCTGCAAAGTATGGCCCTTTCCCATTCGCGCCAACATCCGATAGCAATGGCTCAATCTCCTTCTCCAACAGTACAAGGATCTCGTCCACAATTTTCTCTTGTGGTATCCCATGGTCGGCACCCACGAGTTTGAACATTAGTGGGTTAATCTTGGTGAAGTAGGCGTCCACAAAGAAAGACATTCGGTAGCGTAAGTAGGCCGTATCAGCTGTCGAGGACGTTCCCGATAAATCTGGATCAGACGGAAGGATTGGGAGGATGTGAGATGGATAAAGATCCGTGAGGAATGAAACAATTTGTGCCGACTCTATGAGGGTGAACTCCTGGTTCGACCCTTTTGGGGTGTACTGGAAGACAGGCACAAGGCCACGCTGCATCAAGAACATGATTAGCACTACCAAAAGACAGCATTGGGCCACATCCGAGAAGCTTGCCTCAGAACAACATGAAATGGAAGGGGCCCACATCCGAGAACATTGTCTCAGAACAATATGGAGAGAAATGACCCAAGCCATCGGGAGGTGTTGACATGCAACAAGGTACATTGTGGATAGGTACCTCGAAGTCTGACATCCCATGGGCCACAAGGGCGACACATGCCTGGAATAGCACTTGCAACGCAAAGGGAACTCACCGGATTCAACTTCAGGAACCAATCCGGCCTCGGCACGTCCATATCAATGAGGACCTCCTCATATTCAAGCCCGAGCTCTTTAAGCACGATGTGCACACGGTGGGACCACCCGCAGCCATGGTTTGTATACAGTGTAATCTTGGCATGGTCACCACCATCATTGGTGCCGCCGACTTGGGCCGACGTGGTGGCTGGAGTTGAGGCCGACGACATGATGAACGGGAAGAGATAACTGCGATACTGAAAGAGGAAGGTGGGAGGGGGTTGGCTTTTGAGCTCAAATGGTGTCTAGCCGAGCCAGACAAGTGTTTTTGACGTCTTTGAAAGTGCGACACCGAGCTGGTAAATGCAGCGGGAAGGGTGTTTTGACAGGAGAGAAGCACAGAAGAGAGAAGCTGGGAAACAGGGAAGTTGCGAATACTTGTACACCGCAGCCTGCTGGGTTGCGGGCTCTTCACGTTCTAGCTCGAACCTTGCGGACCAATTTCGACCGAATCCTGCGCATGATACTCTCATTCTGCGTGAATTCGAGAGACTACAGAGCGTTGGGTTTTCCGTGAAATATTGGGATTGTGGAAGTCAGAGAGGGCGTGTCGTGCTAGACGAGCATCGGCGAGGCTGTGCGTCCCTGAAAGCAGCGTGCTGAAAGATGTCAGTCTGGTCCGAAGTTCTCATCACGGCCTCAAAAACGCATGGCTCGACAGCCTTGCCACAGGATCACGTGGACCGGAGAGAAGTTTGGCCGCAGCCTTGTCTCCGCCCTTCTCGGGGAAAGCCTCCCATCCATAATATCTGAGCCTGTCATTCGAAGGTAAGAACACAAAGCCCATAAATCACCGCGCAAAAGGTTTTCCTACGTCCCTGTCGGGGTGGCCTGCTACGAAGCAGAGATGAAGTTATAATACGATACAATCTTAAGATGTGTTAACCGGAACAGCAGACTGAAGTCCAACCTCCCACACGACTCAATCGGGTTTGAACACCACTGACACCGACGCTGACAGATTGAACTCTTGATCGGTAAAGGGCTTCTCATTGCGTCTTTACGAGCCCACGTAGCACCACCTTCATCTTCGCTAACTGTTTTCCAAAAGAGATTCCCGCGGGCTCCGGTACAAGGAGGGCCAAGCAACATGCGCTGGTCACGCAACCATAGGCGAGCATCCTCAGATGGCGACCTGGGAAAAATTGAGCCAGAATATGTCCCGAGAACGCTATTGTCGCGCATCGCCACAGAGGCAAGGGTGATGGTGCTATGATCGGGGTTTTCGACAAATTCTCGGCCGCCAGCAATGTGGACGGATCCCGCGCCTTCGGTGTTATCGGCGTCTGATCAACTGTCGCAACTCCGCAGTCTCGCGACTCATCTGTGTACGGATCATAGCTGGCCTTTGAGGTCGTTTCCCCGCGGAGGGAGACTTTTAAACCGTCTACTTCTCTCTGGAACGCCTGCAACTGCATCTGAAGTCCCTTGATTTCGTCCAGTGCATGGTTGAATTGTCTTTGCCACATCGTGTCAGTGTCCTGCAAGCATGCGGCTGATACCACCACTGGGCTCCTGGGTGGAATCGCTCTGGCGATGCGCCTGCGAGCGACAACGGAGGAGTTAGGAGCACTCCTGCAGGCATTGCTTCTAGGCGGATGGACTGCTGGATAGCTGACGTTAGAAAATGTGAAATCCGCGACCATGGGAGAGCCCCAAGATGCGGTGGACGAAGACAGACCCGAGTCTGGATTGTCCCCGAATCGCCAAGGGATGTTCTCGAAGGTCGCCTTTAGCGATGATATGAGGAGCTCATCTTTGTTGATGGCAGTACCGGTATCGAGGCGAAGCCTTGTGTGTTGCACCTTGCTGGCTCGATGGATGGGAAAGAAAGGAGCAGGCGTGACGGGTGAGGTGCACCGTGAAAGCCGTTCCAGCGCGTCCTTCAATACCGGCAATATGTGGGACAGAGCCCAATCCCCAATTGCTTGAATCCAGACCATGAACTTGTTAAAATGTACATCATTGGTGAGATCGAATCGGCATAGAGGGGCCATGTAGTACGTTTGGCCCTGTGTGAGATCCAGCCAGTGTAGGTTGATCAACGCGAAGCTGTTGTCGATAGCGCAGGAAAATGAAACAGGCGGCTCAGGAATCTGATAAGCACTCGATTCCCTGGAAGCTCTAGCATAAAGCATTTGGAGTGCCCGAACACAATAAGAACCAGTGATGCCGCATTGGTTGTTTGCCGACTCCACGCGATGTTCTTTGTTGCCGTGGGTACGTTCGAACGTCATGAAAGGGCAGTAGGTCACTGCCCCAGGATCAAGATAGCCGCTGTCCCATTCGACCATCGTTCCGGTTGGCTGAAGCGACTGCGGGATAAGCGATAATTCTCTGCTCGAGAACGCCGCTGCCGAAAAGCCACATACTAAGTTAGGATGTGGTATGGAAAGCTCATATATCGGCTCAGATTGGTTGGCTGTTCGTTCAGGTAGAGCCTCACGACTGCTGAATGAGGGCACCATACAGCGGGAGAGCAGCTCGGTTGTCAGGGGTGGCAGCAAGTTTGGCGGGAATATTGGGGAAGGTCCAAACCCTCGGCCTGTAGCGACTTGGTTCCAGAAGCAGGTTTTCTGCTCGTCAAAGCGAAACGTATCCTGGTTTGCAGCTTCAAAAATCTGCAGGAACGACGATGGAATTCGGTCCTTGGGTGCATTGCTCAAAACGCGGATCTGATGCGCTTCCAACACTTCTCGCCGGAACGCTCGCCATGATAGATGAGAGCCGTCGTAGGATGTTGATGGGAGATCTGAATCGTCGGAAGATAATGAAGGTGTTGAGGATCTGCTGGATGAAGACATGGTCCACAGACGTGAGGTGTTAAGTCAATGTCGAATTACTGGTCCTGAAGCGTCTTCCAATTGAGTCGCCGATTGGCTCGTGAGCTCAGTAGACGCAACAGCAGTACCAAAGTCGGCTTCGCTTCATCAAGCCAGGGTTACATCAGACTGGAGTGTGGTCGGTGAGTTCCGTGCAACAATCTGGATGGCGCGAAGAAGTGAAGGCAAGAGGGACGGGGACGAAGGTGAGCAAGCATAGATGAGCAAGTGTTCGAGAAAGAGCTGACCCCAATATAGGTCAACTCAGAGTATAGAACGGATATTTGATAGCAGGAGTGGGCACTTCACACGCTGCATGATACGCCATCTCCTTTGAAGATTTAGCAAGCCATATCCGACGCGTGAAGAGGCCACTGACGAATCGACACAGGTGGGCGGTGGGGGATGAGTTGCTGTCACTGGACACAGCATCGTCGAGACGCTTGGCAGGGGTAAAGAAAGCACGATTGCTCTAGCCACGGTTCTAGTCATACCACAGTGCCTGCGTATACAAATCGGAAATGTGCGTACGTTCGGAGGAGTCGCATACAGAAGCTCACAGACTGGTCGGCACGGAAGGCTGTGAATCTCGCTCCGTAGCTAACCCTGAAGCCAGGCCAGGGGCAGTGTTTCATCACGACAAAATAGGCAAAGCCTGGAGGAGGGAGAGCTGCTGGTCGTGCTCGAAATGTAGACCGTGAGATAGGTTTGGGCGAAGCTCCGCGCGTGTGAGAGTCTGGGCGCTTCGACGAAGAACGAGGCGTTGGTCACAGGCGTAGAGTGGAGAAGGCTGGACGCCTTGAAGAATAGGCGGGGTATGAGTCTTCATCTCTGCAGCTTCGGCAGCCACATGAGCGCTTCGAAGGATTTAAAAGGAAAGAGCGCAAAAAATGCGTGGGAGGTGCGAGGAAGTGACGGTGGCTTCACGTAGCCTTGCAGCTAACTAGAAATGGGTCTAGCTCTCTTTACCATAGCGGCAAGACCGCCAATCACAGGACGGAAGCTGCCTGCCTTCGATGCGCACTCACTTCCATTTCACTTGCGCTCGACGGAACTGTCATGCGATCCACAACAGCGGTTATACAGTACTACACTTCGTCGGAGGGACTGCCGCTCCTCTCTACGACAACAGCACGCGCACCTCCTCGCCTCGGGGGTCTCTCAACCCGACCAGCTTTGGCGATGGCGACGGCTCTAGCTCAAGCAACTGACAGAAAGCAGCGAAGGCAATAGGATTATCTCGTTTCAAGATGACTATCATTATTGTCTTTGATCATATCTCGTGATGCACTGTTCGTACTTTTAGTCTTCTTTTCTCTTCCAGAGATTGCGCCGCCCAATTGCCAATTAGCGATTGCCCATAGCCAACAACCAACGCCGAGATATTACTGCCCTTCGACTTCCCTCAGCTTGTCCGAATCCACTTCGGACTGACTTGGGCCAGCACACTCCTAATAGCCCCCAACTTGCTCCAGCCGGGACTCAGACTCCCGTTGACGCTCATCGCCCCGTCCAGTTCCGCGCTCGGAAAACCATCAGACAGATGTTCTCTGCCAGTATCCAGCCGGACTATGGCATCCAGATTCGCAAGGAGAGTGCAAATCTGCTGCAAGTGACAATTCTCCGCCCACACAAAGATGCTGGTCAGTCTCGCGAGAAGGCATTCCACATCCTCCTCGTCACAAAGGGCGTAGGATCGGATCGGTGCGCAATTATGCGAGAGACCGCCTTGAGACGTGTGTAAATTTAGTGTTGCCATCCTGCTATGGCCTTCTGAGTCGTTATGGATCGAAAGTGAGAAGCTCTGCACGGCTCTCTGAGATTGCCAGAAGACGTTCCTGCCGTGCAATTGTATGAATTGCTCCTGTGCCGCCTCGGCGAGTAGGGCGAGGGCATTGTTACAAGTCGAGGAGGATCCGGCTGCGGCATTTTGTGCTGCTTTTAAAGAGCTGCTCTGGATTTCGACTGTGAGAAACGGCCAAAGGAGCGTATTATTCCCGACAATGGGCTGCGAGAGTTTTGCCAGATTGCAAGGCTCCCCATGCGTATTCGAGATAATTCCGTCCTGGAGCTCGAGTTCATGTTCCGTGAAGTTTTTCGAGCTGAAGCCAATGGTGATATTGGGCTTGGGCACTGGAAGAGGCATGCTCCAGGCAGCATTCTGACTTGAGAGCCGGCCAACTGGGTTGCCATTTGGCACGGCATCAGTGTGAAAGGCCGTGTCGGTCTTGACCTGGAGCTTCTTGGATGATTGTGTGGCAGTTTGGATCAACGGCAGCAGCAACTCGGTTAGCTGCTTATCGCTCATTCTCGGCTTTCGTTGCAACCTCTGGGTGAATCTTCGCGCTTCTGGGTGAGCCCGCCGAACATCCTTGGAGGGTATCCCTAAAGCAAAAGCATGCCTGCTCCATTGTTCCTCCGTGAGTTGGCTGTCATCGACACTGATGCGGTTGGGATGCAGGGTGTGTTGGCGATAGTATGAGGAAGCGAAAGGGGCAGCTTTTTCACGGTTGATGTCCCTTGAAGAGAAGGACTGACTGGTCTGAGATGATAGGGTGCTCGCGGGACTCGTCGACTGAGATAAGATGTAGGCCATGATGGTTGTTTCGGTGTGGTCAAATATGGGCTGTGTGACCGGTGTTTGGACCGAAGAAGTGTTTTATCTTCGACTGAAAGTCCACAGATGTCGGAGGTTGGCGATACCGCTATATACCTCGTCCACTGCATATCCCGGGACAAACGCAAGTACCGCCAGGGAATGGTGCAATGGCATGTCAAATAGACGCACCCATATTAAATGATCCTATTCATGGTTGCTAGACGTACAGAAACGAGACTCTGATTTGATGACGGTTCAGTCAAGCTCTGTATCCTGCATTAGTCCAGATCATTGCGGTGGCAAGCGAACAAGAGCCGCATCTATGTTAGTCCTCACGCTCCGTGTATACCGGGTTCAGATTCTGCTAATGTCGGCGCTTAGCATGGCGGTGCCATGCTATGATCTGTTCTTGTGGCGTAGTGTGGGGACCCCGTATCCGCGAATCAACGTCCGGCGCTTGGCCGATATTTTAGGATATGCGTAGTATGACGGAGGAGTTCGTATTGATCCAGAGTCCGCCCCTCTGGGAGCGGAGGATGTGTCAACGCTGGGCTGCCTCATTGGTATTCGACTGGAGGTGACGGAGGAGATCGGTAAATAGAAAACGTTGCAGTTCTGGGCAGCTGTCAATCGGAACGCAGATGCCATCAGGTGTACTGGGTGTTGCAGGCTGATTCCAAGACCGCTGACCTGTAAGACCTTGCCACCATTAGGAGCAAATTTAACAAGCTGTCTACAGTTAAGGTCTTCTTGGGAGAAATATTGATGCCATTCACCACCGCATGCAGTGCCAAAGGGACAGGCTTGGGAATTGGCCCCTCATTGCCTATGGCCAAGCAAGAACTCTCTGGCCTTCGCATTCTCGTCATGAGAAGTACTTTCTGCAACAGACTTCCACGCTTCGTTCTCCTTCGTGATGCCTTCAAGTTCGGCCTTGACAGCGGCCCAAGCGTCGGCGCCTAGAGCGAGTCGTAGAGGGGGGTGGGTTGCGTTCCGATTCGAAGCCAGCTCGTGCAATACTCTTGCACAGACTGCCGGATCACTCCATTGCACGGTGTTCGCCGCAGATGCCATGTAGGCCCTTATTTGATTATAGCCACAAGCAGGGTCTTCGTATGCTGGATGCCTCGGTGGTAAGGTCATGTTCTGAACAAAGTTGGTCAAGACGGCGCCAACTGCGTGGCTGTCAGCTTCCAAAGACTGATATGAGACAGTCCGACTTCGGGGACGTCGGCTTGCACAATCCGAGTAGCGCGAAAGACTCACGTTCAATGATGGTGAATTTAATATTCCAATCTGGATGCATCTCTTTGGCGACGGTGTCCGTGAAGCCTTCCAAAGCGAATTTGCTCGCATGGTAGAACGCCCCACCAGGAAAGCACACTCTTCCACCAACCGAGCTGATCTGCATGATCAGTCCGCCTTTCCCCCGGGGGTTGATTTCTCGCATGACGGGAAGGGCCGCCTTTGTAACATTCACAGGGCCCCAAAAATTGGTCTCAAATTGAGCTCTGGCATCAGCATCGGGAATCACTTCCGTATCACCTGTCAGGCCATATGCGGCGTTGTTCACGACAACATCAAGGCAGCCAAAGCGGTCCACGGCCGTCTTGACAACGTGATCAATTTGATCTGCAACGTTCACATCCAGCCCAAGCTTGACAACGTTCTTGTCGTCGTCTGGAAGGTAAGACAGTGTTTCGGGCCTCCGAGCTGTAGCAACTACAGGACAACCCGCCTCATAGGCATGCTTTGCAAGAGCCTTGCCCAATCCTGATGAACAGCCCGTAACTGACTCCTTCAGCATTGGGACTGAAGAGAAGGAACTGGTGCTTACTGAGCCAGACATCCTTGTTTGCCATTGTTCTGAATGCGTCCAACAACGTAAAGTCTCCACAAGGTATACTTTGATAGCACGCTGACTGAATTCCTCTGTGTGTTGCGGAGTCCGTACCTGAACGTACTCAGACTTCATCTATCAGTTTCCGAGTCTTTCTGATATTCTGAAGATAGGGCAAGGGCCAATGAGATCCCGTGCCCATGGAAGCAAGCCTGATAGGCTGTGAGATGCATCGATCCAATGCCGGGGCGGTGGGTGTGACGTGGCAAATGGAGAAGATATTGCGCAATACCCACAAGATCTTCGCGGGGAAGAGGAACACACGCAAGACTAGCCCCTCTATCATCGGAATGCCTAATTTGCATCTTGCTGAGGTTCAGTCCTCATCCGAGTCGTAGTCGCCTAGAGCTAGTCCCATCGATTTTGCTGGAGCTTGCGCCGGGCCCGTTTTCATGACTGGAACGGAAATAACAGGCTCGGACTTGCGGACTATTCCGGGCACCAGAGGTTTCTTGATCTTCTTGATCCTTTCGAAGGATGGTGGACGCTGTGTCTCTTTGAGCGGTCCATCTTGCCTTGCCGTTACGCCTGTGCCGATCGCGTCCATCGCCTGTACTTCTTCCTCGACAGTCTGCTTGCGGGCCTCAAAGGCTTTGCGGGCAGCTTCAGCATCCTCCAATTCCTCTCGCTCCCTTTGCTCTCTTTGAATATCCCTGACCTGGGCAAGAGCGTCCTCCTCCTTGCCACCCTTTTCGCCGCGCTCTATCCTTGCATTTCGCTGTCTGATTTCGTCGAGGGCATCGGCCACCTGCATCTCACGTTTGCTTTCTTCCATCTTCTGCTCCAGCTCTTCCATGGCGTTCCGTTCAGCATTCTCCGCCTCATCAGCCTCTTCCCGCTCGAGCCTGTCAAGACGCTGTTCATCGGTTTCTTTCAATTCGCTACTTTCGGGGTCTCGCCAAGACTCGAAATTCCGTTTTGCGCCGCGTTCGGAGGTGTAGTCCATGTTCTTGGGATCTGTCTTGAACGTGATCTCGGAAGAACATCTTGTGCAACGGATGTAGAAGCGGTAGATGGTGATGGTAAGGTACTTCTCATCAGTGGTCTCCTTCCGTGCATTGAACTTGCGACCTTTGTATATGTATTCGCCACAAGAGGTACATTTCATGCTGAACGGGGCCATCAGTCGCACTGGAATGGTCTTGGGCCCAGTTGGTCGTAGGTGTTTGGGGGTCCGAGCGATTTTGGAGGGATCGAACTCTGGAGGGTAGTATTTTGTGAGTACCTTTCTTTCAGACATGTTGGCGACTTGGCAGTGGACGTAGTTGGGTGTTGATCCTGGGAGACGACGTGATGAGAGATAATATCTTGTGAACGCAGGCAGAAGAACCGTAGAGAAGGAGTGAGGGGCCAATCGGAATCCAAGCTGTGCGGCGCGTCACTCTCCCCCACATTTCACTTCACAATGAATGTATGTATATATTTTGGCTGCAGCCGCGACCCGAAGGTGAATGGAAGGTGATGTGAAGGTGTCTTTTTGGAAAGAATGTTACAGAGAGACTCACTCGCTTCATCCTCTTCTCTCTAATACCCCAGGACCGTCATAGAGACTGCCGATGCATCTCAACGCGGTCACCCAACTGACCTGTGGTTCGTTACCAAAACAATGGACAAATACCTGCGGCCATGGCGACAGGATGCCCTCAACAAGGGCCAGCATGAAGCAGCGATCTATATTGGAGACAAGGTTCTCGCTCTGACCAGTATGTGAGTACTACCAGTCTCTTGTTGGCCATCACTAACAGCCACAGACAGTGACAGCGACGCCTTTTGGCTGGCTCAGGTGCACTTTGCTCAAAACAACTTCACCCGCGCGCTTGCCCTGTTGCTCCGAAAGGACCTGATACATCGAAGCCTGTCTTGTCGGTACTTGGCTGCTCACTGCTACATCAAACAAGGCAGATATGACCAAGCCCTCACGATTCTTGGGGAAGACAACCCTATCCATCTCATCACCACCTCTCACAATGCCAGAAGGAAACTGGCCCATATCAACGGCCACTCGTCGAAGAATATCACACAGAGAGGCGTCAGGCCTCAAAAAGAGAGGATAGAGCTCAGTGAAGAGCGAGAGCGGGACAGAGAGTCAGAGAAAGAACTGAAGTTCCAAGCAGGCATGTGCTATCTACGTGGGCTATGTTTTGCAAAACGGAATGCTTTTGACCGAGCGCGGGACTGCTACAAGGATGCAGTCCGAATAGACGTCCAGTGCTTCGAGGCCTTCGACCAGCTTATGAAGAACTCTCTGATGTCCCCAGCAGAAGAGCTGGCCTTTCTCGAAGAACTGGACTTTGACTCGATACGTGTGGAAGACCAGTCGCTCGCTCAAGAAGCTGCTCATTTCACCAAACTACTTTATACCACTCGCCTGTCAAAGTACTCGTCGCCCGCAACGCTTGCAAACGCCACCGAGACTCTGTCTACGCACTACAACCTCGCGTCGAATCCGGACTTGCTCCTTACCCGGGCAGAAACGTTGTACACTCAATGCCGCTTTCACGACGCCCTTGCCATCACGACAAGCATCCTGAATTCTCAGGACAGCTCTGACGGCACCGCAGACTCGTCCTCGAGCAGCACCAATGCCTCTCTTGGTCACAGCCCTCGCCTCTATCCCTTACACCTTGCCGTTCTCTACGAAACAGGTTCCCACAACACCCTTTTTCACCTTTCTCATACCTTGGCGACGCATGCCCCTCACGAGTCATATACGTATCTCGCGATTGGCATATATTATCTGTCCACTTACCGCATCGCCGAGGCTCGCCGTTTCTTCTCAAAGGCCTCCCTGATGGATCCCCATTCTGCAGCAGCCTGGATTGGATTCGCTCACACATTTGCCGCTGAGGGGGAACATGATCAAGCTATCGCTGCGTATTCTACCGCTGCCCGATTGTTCCAGGGAAGTCATCTACCTCAGTTGTTTCTGGGGATGCAGCACCTCGCTCTCAATAATATGCAGCTGGCCTGGGAATATTGCCTGGCGGCTTTTGAGATGAGTAGTGGGGCATTGAGATCCGGCCCCAATGATGATCTAGGTAATCGGATCTTCAACAACAGCGCCAGTCTTGGTGGCGACCCTTTGGTACTTAATGAGATTGGCGTCATTTTGTATCACCAGTCGAACCTGACAGCTGCTGCGAAGCTGTTCCACAAATCTCTTCAGCTGGCTTCAGAATTAGGTTGCAACATGACTGCATGGGTGGCCACTCGAGCAAATCTTGCACATTCATTGAGGCGGATGAGCAGATTTGAAGAAGCTCTATCGGAGTTTGATGAATGTCTTCGAACAGCTACGGGTGGGGCTGCCCCTGCATCAGCATACGAGCCGGGACATGGCATGAGCGCCTTTGCCCATCTGAGTCTTGCAGGAACCAGCACGGGACTCGGTTCAACTGGTGCAGCCAGTGGCTACGATGAGCGAAACCTCATTGGCAGCATCCATACCAGCCGAGGCTTGGTTTTGTTGAGTATGGTCGGCCGCACAAAGGACGCTGTAATGGCTCTCCACGAAGCTGTGCGGGTGCTCGGTGGTGACGCTGGTGGGGGTGGTGTTGCTGGGTCGCTCCTCAGCCGCGCCATGGAATTTTGGGCGCTCGAGGAAGATCAAAACTCTGAGGAGCTAGAAGACACGACACGGCAGGGTTCTTTAGGACAGACAGCATCAAGAGTTGGAACGCGATCGCGGCGCAGAGGGAAAGAAGCGGACCCTGGCCCGACTTCGACGAGACACATAAGCTACGAACAGAGGATTGAGCAACGAATGGATGGGCACGCTGATGAGATCTTGGATGCCGCTTTGGGGGCTGTTAGATGAAGCGGCCCTAAAATATCCATGTTGGGTGTTGATTGGATATACAGGTGAAAACGTGTCTCTAACGACGGCTGCAGAAGGCAACTGTGTCGAGGTTAGGGACGAAAGCTCAACTTCTCACTGGAAGCATTGTAGCATGCGTTGCATGTTAGGTGTATGGGGATATGACATTCAGTTTTTCATGCAGAACAAACTGCAGGCACGTGCGAGGAAGGCCACTGGAGAGCCTAGATAGGTCTCTTGGAATACAGCTTGCTGCCCACGCCGAGCCATGTATTGAGGGAACGGCACTGGCAAACTCAGGCCTACAGCGTCGAGGTGCTCATTGGTTATGACTACGACAGCAGCTGAAGAACGAGGAACGGATTGTGCTGCAGAGATCCATGAGCCATGTGAAGCAGTGGCAGCCTCTGCTATCACGCTGCTCGGCGTGGCATGTGAGTTGTCCACATCGAAGCCATTCAGAAAGAGAACAGGGCTGTAGCCTTTGACTGCTGTGAGAACTGCATCGAATCCGTGTTCTAGATGTGTAGACCGGGACGGTTGGTGGGTGAGCCAGGGTATTGGAGTTCCGCTCTTGATAAACGAGGCTCGTGAAGATGGCGTTAGGACGCTCCGAGCTGGGCAGGGATATCTCTGCTTATCCGCGTTGCTTGAATGCTCACTCGTAAGGAACTCTGGCCTTGCCACACAAAAGGCGGTCCGTAGCATGACCTGCTCAAGCCATTGTTGGCCTTGCCCAGCCTAAATGCGCTCGGCACGATCATCGAAAAGAACGACTTCCTGCTGCATTCATTTCCCGCCCATGCTGCTGATGACATCCCTCTGCGCCTGTCTCTCTCGGTTGACACCGGTCAAGCTAGCCACGCTTCTCAAGTCCCCTACGACATCCTTGGCCTTGCCGAAGTATACCTCTTGTAGCATGTTCCTCATCTTCCCCTCCATATCCTCGATTAGTCGTCCGGCGTTGACGACATGCCCGCCATCTTTGCCATTGGCACCAACACTCTCGACCACCAAGTCCGCTTCAACCTGCCTCGTCATACTGCCCGCCAGTGTCAACTCACCTAGACTCTCACTCTCCCGGCCCAGATGCAGGATCACGGTGCTGGTGAGTTTATAATGGCACGTCTTGGAACTGCTCGCCCCGCCCCTCCGCTCATCCACCTCGAACACGTGGATACTATCCCACCCGGCCTCTTTTCCTTCCTTCTTCTTGAGCAGCACAACACCCGCGAACCCGTCGTCGAGATCCCAGAGATACACACTCCCCACCCCTCCCTCGTAGTACATCTGCCTGTAGACCTCGAACGCGCTGTTGGCTTCGACCTCCATCTTCCGCACCCGGTCAGAGGGGTAGGTGGCGTCGTCTAGGGCGGGCGAGAATTCATTACTCCAGGGGGAGCGATAGCTGTCCCCGTCGCGGTTGTAGTCGCAGAGGAGGTAGTCGCGGCCGGTGGAGGGGCATCGCTGCGAGGAGAGGGGTTGGTCGACGGACGAGAGGAGGTCTTCTGTCAGTGAAGGGACCAGGGCTGTTATGTTGGTGAGGTGCTCGGGAATGGAAGTGGGTGGGAGGCGGCGGAGGAGGTCCCTGGAGCGATTTATCTTAGCATCAACTCTTCTGAAATGCCGCTGGTGTCCTGAGTGCTTGCTTACAAGGCTGCGTCGAATTGGGCTTCGCTTGCCATGCTGGTGGCAGCTCAGCCGTTCGGCTCGGGTCAGTCCAGGCGACGAGTCCAGGCAGAAGTGGGCAACACAGGCGGGAAAAATATGTCCCTGTCAACAAGAGAGTGCTCGACTTGGTTTGTTGTCACAGTGTTCGTTCACGCGGGGTGGCTCGGTGTAAAGTTGACCATTGCGGTTGCGGGCAATACGGCCGACCGAATTGTCCATGAGAGCAGAAAACACAGCGAGGGCTAAATATCATGCTGCACTCCGCCGTCCTACACGGTACACTCCATCATCCGAAGTGCCTGCTTGCAATCCCACAACCTCGCTCGCGACGACCAGTTACTGTATGATGACCTGACCGTGTCTTCGCTTGAAACACCAATATGCGGTATGACTTCCATTTCCAGCCCGCCACTCCCGCCTGTCGGCATCATCTCGCAAATGTCGTTAATGTCGATCTATATCCATTGACTGGCTTCCTTGTTTCCATCAAGCTCTGAAGAGTCGCTCGAGCTATGTTCACGGCATGATCGTATTCCGATACTCAATGCTGTCCAAGGACCACTAGTAGGTACATGGTATGATGATGCTGGCACCGTTAAGAGACGCGAGGAGCGAAGTATCGTCGTTATGTCAGCGGGAGCCATCTCCTTTCCCGGTGCTGTCATTTCCTTCCATCGTGGCAATGGATCTGAGAGTACCTGAGCTCGACCTCGTTATCTGACCCAAGCATTCGTGGCATCCGATCGTTCAGCAGCCTCGCCGATCTCCTGCGTTTGGGAATCGGCGAAGTGGTCTCGAGGTCAGGATCAAGATACTGGGATCCCGTTCCCATCAGCACATTGGACGGATTGTGGAAAGTGAATGGCACCCCAAGGATCACGGTTCGGGTCAGCTCAGCTTGATGCCATGCGGTCCGTCAATAAAGGCGCTTCGTGATACCTGAAAAGCATGATCGAAGAAGTATTCACGCATATGTATGCCAGCCTACGGTGTGCCTCGTAAGTTCTGTTGTTGTCAGAAGCGGCATCTGCTGGGCATATCTGATCGCAATAAACCTCCATTTGTCTGATAGAGAGGGCTTCACGCCTTTGGCGCACCAAATACGCTCGCGACGACCCTCCAAATGAACGCAAACTGTTTCAGATGGGACGATGGTGAATCCCCACGCTCACCAGAAGACTTGGAATTGCGAGATTGCCTCGCCGAGATCCTGCTCGTACATGGACGAGTAAATGACCCGGACGTTGTGCAGGTTAAAAGGCATTAGGCGTTACGCCGAATCACACGAAGTCTATACAAACATAACAGCGATTCCAGCGCTGCTGGATGTGTTTGGCAAAATCGACCCGGTCATTCTCGACGACCGTTTGGTGGTAGCGTTCTTCCTTTGCTACCACTTATGCGCGTGGAATGCTGCTGAACGTCTGAAAGCCTTGTGGAAGGAGATGCACAGTCCAACATTCGAGAAGAGGGTCAGAGAAGATGGGATGCTCTGGCGGCTCAAACTCCCATCAACAAGCCAGACAAGCCGTCGTGTCCGTACCTTAGCTTTCCGATCGGAATTTCCAGACGAGGACGTCGACAGAAACATAGGTTAAGACAAGTTTACCGCCGATGTCTATTCGCCGTATGTCAAGGCGTCCGACGACACCTAACGGCCGCGGACTAGCCGGGTCTGGGGCCTGGGGCCAGGAACGAGAGAGCTGAAGATGACGAAGTGCAGCAATGGAGTCGAGAAAGCCGACGTGCCGCAATAAGAGCAGTAAATATACGGCTTACACCTCCAGGAATTAACCTGTGATTGACACTATTCGCCCCGCATCCCGGCCATACCGGCGTAACCCCGTCCATGAGGGGCATTGCGGCCGCGCGATTGCATTTACCTTTGAACATCATTGTGAGGGCATGCTGCACAGGGACGGAGATAAAAGGCATACATCCATCGTTGAGATGTCTCTTCCTCCGACTCTCTTTCCAGAACCTGCACAGAGTTGAAGCGTGCAAAGCAGATCAAGGCGAAGAAAAATGGCACCCAATCTCCCCACACGACAACTGGGAAAGGATGGACCGCAAGTGACGGCCTTGGGCTTTGGCCTGATGGGCTTGTCAATCTTTTACGGCAAGAAGTTGCCAGACGACCAAAGACTGGCCTTCCTAGACCATGTTTTTGCATCCGGCGAGACGTTCTGGGATTCTTCCGATGTGTACGGAGACAGCGAGGACTTGCTTGGACAGTGGGTTCTTCTCCATACCGAATTGGTGTAGAAAAGCATACTCGGTACTCACTGATGTTCCACAGATGGTTCCAAAAGACCGGCAACCGAAGCAAGATCTTCTTGTGCACCAAATTCGCCAACGTTCGGCTTCCTGACGGCAAATCAAAGGTGATCAATGACCCGGCCTACATTCGCGAGGCATGCGCCAAATCTCACAAACGCCTGGGCCTAGCGCCCGGCGACGCGATCGACCTGTACTACTGCCATCGTATCGACCCGAATCAGCCCATCGAGATCACAGTGCAGACAATGGCCGAACTTAAGAAGGAAGGCAAGATCCGCTATCTCGGGCTCAGCGAGTGCTCGGCCGAAACCCTGCGGCGGGCTTGCAAGGTGCACCACATTGCCGCCGTCCAGGTCGAGTACTCGCCGTTTTCCATGGATATCGAACAGAACGGCCTCTTGAAAGCTTGTCAAGAACTGGGTGTCGCGGTCGTGGCATACTCGCCTTTCAGTCGCGGCTTCCTCACCGGGACGATCAAGTCCCATGACGACTTTGAACCGGATGATCGGCGAAGAGTCATGCCTCGGTACTCCAAGGAGAACTTCTCGAAGAACATCGAACTCGTGCACGCGATATCTGCACTGGCTGAGAAGAAAGGCGCAACGCCAGGCCAGTTGACGCTGGCGTGGCTAATGGCCCAAGGGGACAACATCATCCCAATTCCCGGCACGACCAAGGTGAAGAATTTCGAGGAGAATATGGGCAGTTTGAAGATCCAGTTGACCAAGGAAGAGGAACAGGAGATTCGAGCCAAGGTTGAGGCCGCGGAGATTACGGGTGATAGGTATCCAGAATATATGCTGGGTAATCTCTATGTAGATACAGTTCCGCTGAAGGCTTGAGACTGTAAGTCGAGAGAGAGAGACAGATATATAGTAGTATATCTCCGGGGAAGGCCGGGAGAGAGAAGTCTTCTCTGAACAGAACTGAATTTCCATTGCAGTTCCCTTCTGGAATTATAGACCCCTAGGCCTCGCTTTCAAAAATCGGGGCCTTTCGTCAGAACAACCGGAAAGCAGTTCAATGTCACTCAGGAGCGGCTAGCAGGTGCCACCTGACCAATTGATCTTGGTGGCCTCAATGACCCGACCGACTTCAAAAATCATCCTGAACATGACCTACAGTTCCATTTATATCGCGGGATGAAATCACATATGCAGCGGGAGCTGTACGTCGTTAGTGGGGAGCACGACTAACCAAGTCAGAGGTGCTGACCCAGGATCCATTGATCGGACCGTTTCAGAGATGTCGACCGAGAAGTCATTCTTCGAAGCCTTTTAGAGGTGCTAGGAAGTCGAGGTCACTGTCTGCGCCTTTTGGCCCGCGCCTCTCTTCTGTCCCTGCATCCTCTTCGCTCTTCCCGTTGAGAATATTAGTGATGAATCCCCAAGCACTAACGATCTGATCCCCTGGAGACACACGGAGGTACATCTCTGTGACCCATTCTTCCGTGCCGGTGACGAAATCTTGCAGTTCTGGTAAGGCAGATATGGTACTGTGGTGAATGAGGTGGAATGGAGTCTGAAGAGGAGCGATCAGGTCGTCGAACGGTGACCGACCGTCGGTCTGAGAGGACGAGGATGACGCATTGGCGCGTATCCTCTGCTGGATTGCTGCGCTCGATACCTTGTCCACGAAATTGGCAATGACCTCAATGCGTTGGTTGGACGACCCTTTGAGCAAGCTTAGCCTAGACATTTCCGCAATGCCCCCGAGCACAATGAATTGCATCAGATCAGCATCGCTGGGCGACCTCTTTGCTCGAAGTCTCCCGGCCGACGGAGCCCTACTGAGAGCGTGCAGATGCTGCCGACACAGCTCGTAGAAATGATAAGCCGGTACAATCTCCGTTCCCGGATAGGCTAGTAGGAGCTTTCTGACAGATTCAAGACACCAGAAGCATCTGCCATCAGGAACCATAGTATCCGGAACGGGCCTGGCCTTGTGGCTGGGGTGTTCCGAGACCAGAATAGCCCGATGGTTCTCGAGGAAATGGTACATTGTCCACGCTGCCACTTGTAGCCTCCGCATCAGCCTATGTTTGTAAGGGTTGAAGTTGTCACATCTCTTGAACTTGGGTAACACATAGACCTTCATTTGCAGCCAATTCGTCAATACCTGCAACATCTTCTGCACCTGGGCTTGTCGCTTCAGAATGTGGAGCAGATAGTCAAACGAAGTACACGGTTGCGGAGGAGGATAAATGGTGTGGATGTAGTTGTAAAGGTACCTCGCCTTGTCGTGATTAAGGCGACCCTCATAGTCAGTGGTGTGCTCGTACGCAGTCTGGAGGAGTATTGATCGGGTAATCGGGCCCGCGTGATATTGCAGGTACGCGTGAACGGAGCGAGAAGCCAAGCGCAGGGTGAAAATGTCGGCTACGGGAAGATAGCAAAGGATCTGCGCGGTGATCTCGTCGGGGAGCCCCAGGAGAGCCTCCCATAGCCTTTGCCTGTTCAAGAGCCATCAGCACGCAAGATAGGCTCTTTTCGGATTTACCCACGTAGACTCAGACCCGGCGTCAGTCCCCTTCAATAAGTGGGATCTCTTGGATCGGGAAGGAAGACGCAACGACAGTGCAGCGAGGCTCGACAGTCGAGAAGCGTGAATGTCGGCTGCTGAAGGCCTCCTGGATGACTCTGCGCTCGAGCCACCCGTGTCCAAAGCGTAGGCAGTGCTCATTCGCCGAAAAACGTTGGTCACCATTGTGGTGTTGTTGCTGGACCAGTCCTTTGACGGTCTGCTTTGGAAGCGGGGTGGGAGGAAGAGCTTAAAACGCACAGCATGAGCTGCCTCAGATTGTGACTCGGGGCAGGTGCTGTTTATCCTAACGGAAGGGTCCGGACCGATATGCAATGCTGACTTCAGGCGAGCTGATATCGAAGCATTGTGTCCCGTGGACAATCGATCGAGGTCAGGTTCTGACGCGGGTTCGGACAGATGGTAAAGCGCCAACTGCTAGACCGGCAAGGAATTGGGAGGAAATTCCCTTCGACGACTGGGCGAGCAGAAGACCAATGAAGGCTACGGTGTTCCCGAGAGTCTGGCTATCACGCAAAGAATACCAGCACGGGCTCTTATATAGCCAGTTGCATTCAACTTGTTGCGCTGAAGCAGGGAAAAGAATTCACCAAATGTCGGACGTCAGGGCACGTCAAAATCGCGTGGGGTTTCCTGTGATAGGCTAGACCGCCAACGATCACCCATGCAGTGGGCGTCGATAGGCGTTGCTTGGTATCTTGCTAACGACCCCAGTACCGATGAAGAAAGCGCGCCGCAAATAAAGCTGCTAGGATACCTCAACGCGATAACAGCAGGCCGCCAAACCAGATCCCGATCAGCAGTTGGAAAGCGGTCCGCGGTTACAACGGTCATCCTGTATGCGTGAGGCAGCTAGTAAGAAAGTAAGATGATAAGGGCGAGAATGAACGGCATTTGTTGATATCGTGTACTTCAAGGCCATCTTTCGCAGTATGCTACTCTGTCGCTAAACGATGCCGTCATTCCTCAAGGCTGTATCCTCCTCGCTATGCATCTGAGGCCGAACATTGTACAATGAATTGAATTTCCTGGCTTATTCCAATATGTTCGGTCACAACCATGCTTAGTACTTAGTGCGCGAAGGCAACGTCTTCATTTGGTCCATGATGTTCCCTTCGAGTCCGAGGATGCCGTATATCCACTTCAGAATGATGAAGAAGCTATCGGGTTCCTAATCACCGTCAGTTTTGCTGGTTTCTCGGCGCCGCCTGTGATCTGAGGGTACTTACACCCATGTGCTTCTTGCCCTTCACCATCCTGGCCAACTTGGGGCCACCGTGCTCAAGGGCGACAAACATATCATCGATGGGGAAGATCTCATCATCGTTGCCGTTGACCAACAACATCTTGGTGCAAGGCTTCTCGAGAGTTCCATCGTTCAACAAAGAGAACTTGCCAGCGTCTTGGATGAACGATTCGAGGTCAGGATACCCGAACTTGTACGTGAGGGTGCTCGCCAGGTCGAAAGGATACTCGAGCTTGTTGACATTTTCAAGCCATTCTCGGTCAAACATCTGAAGAGGAAGTCAGCCTGTGCATCGCTCGCGGGAACCTCGGAGCATTGCCTACATGATGACATCCACCACCCAAGCTGATACTAGCTAACAGTCTGTCTTTATGTGTATGGGCAACTCTGAGCGCATAGTAGCCACCTGTTGAGAAGCCCCAGACAATCACCTTCTTGTTGTCTATCGCCTTTTGGGTGTCAATCCAGTCAAGCACGCTGGACCATTGACGATCGGGGCTGGTAGGGTCTTGCCGGAGAGCAGGTGAGTCGCCAGTACCAGGGATCTCGGCGATGACGGTTGCGACGCCCTTCTGCAGCCATCCTTGCTGCCAGACCGCGAGTTCCGTGCGATAGCCGTCAAGGCCGGTGATTATCAAGACGCATGGAGCGGGCGACTGCGCTGAGGCGTTGGGAGGAAGGAGGAAGTTGACAGGGACAACGTCGCCTTCGCCCTGGATCGCATACTTGTGAGGGATCTTGACTTCGACGATGGGGTGCTCCAGGAGTCTATTCCGGGTCAGCCGTAGTCGCCACCTGTGCATGGGTCTGCATCACTGACGCTGTGCCCTTGTAGAAGACTTCTTTGCCTTTCGTCCAAGCCTCCTTTTGCTTTGCCGATCGAGGTGTCGGGAAGCGGGAGATGCGGTAGACGGCCGAGCTTCGAAGATAGTATTCTGAGGCCTTCTCCTTCTCGCCAGCCTTCTCTGCGTCTTCGGCGATTTTGGCCAATTCCTCAGCTTTGGGGAAGTAGTTCTGCGCATATTCATCCCAGTCGTAGGGCTCCTTCAAGCCTTTCTGCAGCGCTGTTAGGTCGGGCTTCGAGGGAGCAACTGTCCATGCTGACCTTGATGATCTGTTCCGCAATTGGCTCGAAATCTTTGATGCTGCCAAACATGAACGGATACACTCCCATTGCACACTGTTTCCCTCATGTCAGTGACCTCGTCTTGGCCTTGCTTCTCATGTCGGCCACATACGGGAGCCTTCCATTTTGTTTCCCACAACTTCTGGAACGATTCGTGGTGGATCGCAGGTTTGGTGAGGGCATCTTTGATGTAGTATTTCTCGGCGGCTGAGACCATGGTGGGCGAATGGTGAGAAGAAAGCGAGTGTGCGGGATGCGCCCTGGAGTCAAGTGCAGGCTGCGACGACGTTTATATCGTGTGTTGAGAAATCGCGGTGAGGGAATGCGGCAATCAGCATCAACGTCAACATTCTACCATACACGGATCGAGCAAGTCCGAAGCCGACTCCGGCTGGTGCATCTTGTACGAATGCGTGTACAGAGGACCGTGGTAGCGTCAGGGGCAGAGGGGCCTGAGGAGGGGGCTCCCCCGGCCTCAATGGGCGTCTGCTAGCCAAAACTTGCCCCTACCAACAAGTAAAGCAGTTTATTCGTAGCTCGGCGTGATTTCATACTGACTTTGAAGCGTGCCTTTCATGCTAGGTACGGCATATCCTCGTCTTGATTAAACAGATCGGACTCGGCAGCGACGTCGGCATCTGTGCAACAGCACCGTTTGTCATGCCAAAAAAGCAGGTGCAGGGGAAGGGGAATGGAAGGGAGAGACTTAGGCGGGGTTCTCGATAGGGGTCTGCACGCTCACGGCAAGGTCTGGCCCCCAGTGGCCATGAGGCTCTCCGGACCAAGAACGCCGTGTTCGAGGGAAGGTTTAGCAGGGTATTTGTTGCTATATTCAGCTCGGCCTAGCGGCTTCTGAGCCCAGTAATTGGTCCGTTCCTACACAAAATGGTGTACAGTAAACAGGGCGGGATGACTTGGTTAGGCCCGGGCTATCGATTGAGCTAGGGCCCTCCACAAACGCGCCCGCCACTCACAGTCCGACATACGGCACCCTTCGTGCCGGTTTGTGCGAGTCCTTCGCGTTGGAGTCGTCCGCACACATCCTGTGTTGACGGCGTTTCGCCCTCCCTTGCTCTCAGGGCGGACGAAGTCGTCCGATCGATCACAGCGCCTTGAGTTTGACAGGAGTCAATGCTGTATAGCATTCATTTGCACAAGGTCCTGAGGAGCGGATGCTCATGCAACATCAGGACCAACTCCCGACGAAGGACGACCAAAATTCTGCACCACTTGGCGTGGTCATCTTCGGCGCATGGCGTGCGACGGAGGAGATGACGCAGCATATCTGCAACACGAATACGCAATCAAGCGCTCTCAAACATGAAAAAGTGTTTCGCCATCTCATCCGCAAGCCACGCTTCCCAAATAATGCGACGACAGAAGGGTATGTGAACCGTACAGTTGAACAGCATAACCAGTGTGTCACCAACTCCGTCATGAACATTCGTAACAGTCGTATGCTTCCTGACCTCGGGGAAATCGTGTCAGGCTTGTAGCCGAGTAGGACTGGACCGGGAAATCCAAATATATTTGGCTGCATTGCCACCACGGCCTAGTCTGTAAACCATCGGCGGGATGGCAGACGAGGTCGCAGCATCACCCTTCAAGATCGACTTGAGATGCATTTTGGCTCGATTTGTGAATGCGTGTTCGGGTCCGAATGCGTCTCGACACACGTCGACCACATGTTGCATTGTCTCGACGGCCTCATCTTTCCGCCCCATTTTGTGCGAGATCTCTGCCATACCCCGCAGACACCGTACGTAGATCTCACGCTCCTCCGGGCGAGGCAATGTCTGGGACCGTTCTAACGACGCCTTGATGGCCTGGAGGGACTGCATATATTGACCCATGTGAAAATAAGCCTCGGAAGTGGATCGCAATGCGTAGCAAACGTCGTAGCATCGTTTGTTGACCGTCGTCTCAAAGGCGTCCACGAGTTGTTGAAATCGAACCGCGGCCTCGGCGAATCGTTCTCGGTTCAGTAGACTGCTCGCAAACGTCTGTAACAGAGCGATTGTTTCTGGGTGGAAGTATCCTATGCTGTCTTGAAAGAAGTCCAGCAACCGGCGTAATGTAGACTCTGCGAGCCAGCCTCGCGAAACAGTTGCATTGTGCATGGTTGTGGCAACCACATATATGGGGTGCTCCTCGGACTCGAAGACAGCCTTGGCCATGTCGGCCAAGTGTTGCAAAAGCATTAATAACGGTTCTTCGTATCCCGTCCCGTCATGGCGAATGATGAGGTCGAAAATATAGATCATGAAGCCAACGTGATCATCCTTCAGCAAACCCTCGATTAGAGCGAAGGCCTTGTAGAAGTTGTCGAAAGCTCGGTCTCGCTGTCCATTCCACAGAAAGGAGAAGCCGTGGTACATGGAATAGTAGAACCGGTCCGCGAGAGCGTCATCCGATGTTGCGGTCCAGGTGCCGGTTGTGTTCCGAATGGAGAGGTTTCGTGCTGTAAATAGATTCATAAAGTGATTCTGCATGTTCTGGAAGATACCGTCCAGATATCGTTGGTCCTCGGGTGAAACTTGAGCCTGAACTACCGTCGATTCAACAGAGAGGGTCCGAAACGGAGGCATTGGAGGGAGGTCTGGTATATTTAGCGCCTGCTGCAGAATGGCCAGCCGTTCGGCGGCGAACTCTGAGGCTCTCAATCTCAGCGCTATAGCCGGCTTTTCCTGGTCGTCTATCTCCATCGGACTTCTGGTCATCTCGAAATCCTCTGCGTCTTGAGTGGTATTGAGCGTGTCGTCGTTGGATGATAAAGGTGTCCTTACGTCGGCATCGTCTGGGGATGACAGTTCGCCTGATACCGACCGTTGAGGGTCCAGTAGACTTGAAGGATCTTTGATACCTTTGCGGTTGAAGTAGTGTAAAGCATCGGCGAGCGTGACCTGCCTTCCTCTGACCAAGAAGACCTTGTCCTTGTCATCGCCTTTCTGTTGCAGACCTTGACGGACCAAATCGAGCATTTCATGCTCTTTCTTTTTCTTGTCCAGGCCCCATGTATGAAGCCGGCTTTTATACATGCGCTCTCTGGCGAAGGGGATACGTTAGCAACAAAGGCGGGGCTAGGCGACAAAAGTACATACGTCGGACCAAAATCATATTCACGTTTCAGGTACTCCGCCACGTCCTTGAGCGTCCGGCCCTCTTCAAAGTACAACTGGGTGATCAGTGGTCGGTGCCTCCGCCATTCCTCCGAGGTATACGAATTCGACGAACGCTTTGAGAGCTGCTTTTTGCGATCGACGGGCGAGCCGTCGGCAGAAGCCATGGCGGAAAGTGAACAAACCGTCCGGTGCCACGTTGCGCTCGATCACTTCATTATATCGAGCGAGTCACCGGATATGGCATTTCGTGATGATAGGGATGTCTCCGGTGGATTGGGTGTTCACTGAGGTGAGCGAGCAAATACGCGTGCGAGGGGGGGCTGTGTGGCCTCGGCCCGTGGTTGGTGGAATTCCCTACCCGACCAAAAAGAGCACCAAGAGGCGTCGGTAGTTGAGTTGGTGAAGAAACGTCGCTGTGCTTGTCACGGGCGATGCGGTTGAAGGCCGAGGTCTAGACGAGTGTTGAGAGTGGAGGTTGAGAATTCATGGGCACGACGACGATGGAGGATGGTTATGTAAAGTGAAGCCAAATGCAAGAGCCTAGTTGGAAGGTCTGCTTAGGTGTCCGTACTTTTTACCTGAGCCCGCCGCTTGGCTCGAGAAATTGGGGTTAGTCTCTCGTCTTCGGCGGCATGGACCCGTCAGTCTTCTCGAAGAACTGGAGCCCGCGGGACAAGCACGGAGCAGAGAGTGGAATAGTCAGGTGGTAACCGCGGATTGTTTGATGCGAGACGGTGGGCTCAGAGGAGGGTCTGGTCTGCCTGCGCAAATGGTCAGCGTCTAGTCCACTGAAGGCCTCTCCAGGCTCCGCAAAGGACCGCCCGTGCCTTGGCAGCAACAGATTACGTCGAGTCATGTACCGACCTCGTTCCTTTGCTAGCGAAGCCAATGGGACCTGGTGCTTTACCCTTCAAAGGCCAGAGGAAGCCTGGGGCGTGCAGGATACAGGCGCGAGGAGGATTGCTTGGGGGGTGTTCGCGGGTCCATGTGGAGTTTCTCAAATTCAGTGCTCACTTCAAAACCACATACCCAAACGGTGTCTATGGAGCGAGGGCTGTAGTATCCATTTAATCCCAAATAAAATGGGTGTTTCCAGGCGGCATGGCCGGTATTGTCGTCGTTAGTCAACGGCTGGCTGCGGCCTCTCCACGATGGCGGTGGCAATGGGACCTCGAACCACCGGACTAACACTTCTCGCCAGCACTACAAAAGTACCTCCAGCAGCTCTAGTTCTGTTCCCAACTTTGCGTCAGAGATCACCGCTCGATTCGCCGCTTCTGTCGTTGGTCATCGCGCATCCGGCAGGTGGCCAACCCTTAACTAGACCATGCGCGGCACGAGTACCAGACACACTGTACAGTACAGCACAAAGACTGACTCCTCGCACGTGTCTCACGCCGCCAGATCCCTGTCATCAACGATTTCGCCGCTCTAAACGATGGTGTCACCCCGGGCCACCATAGGAAACAATGCTCTTTCCCAAGTTGGCCGTGTTCTTCAAATCACTACACACCACGCGCAGCGCCGCCCCGATCACCTGCCACGTCGGCCCTGGAGCTTACCACGGAAAAGCTCCATACTATCGCATCAACCCCTGCGTTTTCTATTCTTGTGGCTGTGCCGGAAAGTTCAGGTTACACCCACACACTCCTCTATGTTCAAACGGCCTGAGAACAGCAAAGCTGTAGGGCTTAGGGCCTGCAATACGGCCTCCGAATGCATCCCTTATCTTGTACTTACGTCCCTATCAGGGAGCCATTTTCCACTGTCATCTTTTGTCATGGGTGTTGACTCGCTGGCGTGCCGACATCATGAGTGACCAAAGCAAGACAATCACAGAGACAATGCGAACCCGCCACCAGTATTGCTTCTGGTTTGACAGCCCTCCCTCTCAATCTTCGCTCAATGAAGCTACTGTACCCCAGGGTCTAGAATAATTGGTACCTGGGTAAAGTTTGACACGTCCATGTTTTCTACTGCGGGTTCGGGCGGGACAGAAGAACAAAAGCTTGAGTGCCAGGCAGCTCCTTCACAAATGCCCCTGCTTACTCCGACATTTCCGACATTTCCGGAAACCGGAACCCTGCCAAATTATGCACCACTGTGCTTGGGAGAATTAAGTAAATGGCCAGGGACTATGCTGAAGGATGATGGCGTGCGCGGCAGAGGATGACTTGTTCCGGCTTCGGCAGAGCACACAGTTGAAACAGAAGACCTCTGAGATCCACGTCGGATGTGCTCCCTCAGATCCTGTGTTGCTGCTCTACCACGAGGTCCTCGGAACGGCCCCCCTGAAACAGGCAAGTTCCCCGGAATTTCTTGGAATCCCGGCCCAGGAGCGTTTTCATCGATCAACGAATAATCACCCCCAAGCTTTGAGATCCGGTCTCAGAAGGTGACCCCCAGGCACGCCGATACCCTGGCATGTTTCATTTTGCAGATGAATGGTACCTGAACGTCGATCGCGCAAAATTGATAATGGAAGCTACACCCCACATTCCAAATTGGCGTCCTGTAATACTGTCCATGCGGTTCACGCTCTCCTGTTTGCAGCTTCATTCGGATTTGTCTGGGGTGAAACTTGCAGCTGTGACTTGGGGGCTATTGTAACCTCAGAAGCAGCAAAATTATGCTGAAACATGAAGTCGTCAAGGTACGAACCATGTTGACTCAACTTCCTGCCATCCTGGCGGAGAGAGAAGACTGCTTCATTCCACAGTGATTGCAGTCTATATCCGTGGATGAAAAAAGCCCATACCGCGTGAACGACTGAGAGTCATGGATGATAATTGCTCAGCTCACCCATTTCAGGCCACCCAATGTAAGAATTTTCCGACTGTGCGGGCTAAGTTTCCCGACCATGGAGGCCATTCGAGGTCCTAACCCCTCTCCGTGTTTCGTTTGCACGCGGTGATATGCTTACAAAGGCAGGTGATGCACGAGAACACGAGGTCTTGGAATGTCTCGTCTCTGGTTTATCATCACCCTGTCCTACGAACTCCTGAGCACTGCTACCTCAAAAGATTTCTCAGGTATCTCGTTACTAACACGCAGTTGCGCACACATCGACACCCTCATATTCAACAGACATCGAAAATTGCAATGTCTTCAACAGAACCGCTTCCGTCTGGTCTGTCCGATCCCACCATCCACATAACAACTCACAATTCTGCCGGGAAAGCGGCCGTTCACTCCTCGTCTCCAAACCAGTGGGCGTGGTTTCCTGAAAGGGCAGTGGGTTTCAACGTGGTTTACACAACAGACAACTTTCCAGTGTCTCTGAACGACGATGCCGACATCAAATCTCACCAGGAAACCATGGCCAGTGGGCAGCTCGGTCTTGTCAAGAAGGGCGGCACCGTCTGCCGGATAGTCGACTTCGGCCCTGGCGGTACTCCACTCATGCACCGTACTCAGAGCCTCGACTACGGAGTGGTATTGGAGGGCACTATCGAGATGGAACTGGATGACGGCAGTGTGACCGTCCTGAAGCGTGGCGACGTAGCAGTACAGCGAGCCACCAACCACGCATGGAGGAACCCTAGCAAGACGGAATGGACGCGAATGTTGTTTGTTCTACAAGATTGCCAGCCAGTTGTTGTGGGAGGAGAAAGATATCGTGAAGACCTTGGAGACGGGGGCAAGGAGATTCCAAAAAGTGGCAACGACGACTGATTAATCCGTCAGGATGGCACTCTGGAGATGAACGGGCCACATGATGCATCTCCCAGAAGCCAACGCTTCCCTATTTACATGCTGATGTCTAAGTCGTGGGTTGCTCGTCTTCGTCTCATCTTGTCACATACCCAATGGATCACGGGGACGCGCTCAGCCGGCGCTCTTGGCTCTTAGTCATCTTCTCGATTGCCGTGCGGGGCGCCGCGAGTCCCGTGATTTTCCGAACCAGCCTCAAGATTCCCTCATTTTCCGAACGTGACGGCTTTAAGATCCACTGAGACTGCTGAAGACAATGCCATCCCATCAGCAGCCTTCACTCCATTTTTGATCGGAAAATTCAGCTCCGTGGCCTGAACGGGGTGCCCTGAGCATAATCATGTTGGCCGGCGCAGGTCGACCGAGGAAAGCGTGCAGCCGTTGCAAAACCCACAAGGTGCGCAGCCTGCAAGGTCATAACTTATGCCGGCGATTGCGAATGAGTAGGCCAATTCTGATGTTGGTTTAGGTTCGTTGCACTGGAGAAAAGCCAGCCTGCAGAAGGTGCTCGAGATTGAAACACAGTTGCAACTATGCCACGGACGGCGACAGAAGGACTCCCAATTCATCCACGGCGACTGCCAGCTTGGAAGCCAGAAACTCCCCTCGCTCACATTCGAGCTACGCCGAGGCGCGTTCAACCTGCGCAACGGCTCAGAATGCTACGCAACCTACAGCCACAAAATGGGATATGCCCAAATCTCGAACGCCATCCGCGGTCAAGACCTCTTCCTATCTTGGCATTCCCATGAGTCTCATCACCACTCTTGTCGACGTTTATTATGCCAACGTCTACAACGCCTCCCTCCTCCTGCACAGGCGAAGCTTCGTTGAAACGATAGCCGCCGGTGCAGCTTGTCAGCATGTCGTACTGAGTGTATGTGCTTTTGCCTTAAAGTAAGATATGGTTGTTCGCCTCGTGGCCGTGGCTGACTCTGATTGCTTAGTTTCTACCAAGACGCTGATGATAGATCAATTCTGCGCGACCACAGCTTTAACACCGAATGGGCGGATCAAGCAGGCAAGCTCGCCTTCCAAGACATTGAAAATCCGACCGAAGATCACGTCGTGACATTCATGAATCTTGCTCTCTTTTGGTACAGCCAGGGCGAATGGCGAAGGTCGGCTATTCACAAAGGTTGATAAATTGCTTTTCCTGAAATTGGCTCCAGGGGAATGCCGACTGACAAAGATGCCAGGTAACGCAGCGCAGATATCACACCTTCTTGGCCTTGGTACCGAGAGACCGTACGTGGACGATTCGTTCGCGTTAGAGATACGCCGCCGCCGCTTCTGGGCATGTTATCTTATGCACTGCCATGCCATTGAGTTGGGTTTCTTGGTAGGGGCGGGAGATAACATATCTAAGCTGACTATGCCGTGGAAAGAGGAGGACTATGAAGCTGGAGCGCCCACCTGTCCCCGGACGAGCTTAAGATCCGGGGGAGGCAATGGCAGCATCTACGGTGAATTGGTGAAGGCCCTGACGTTTTGGTAAGGGTGCTCCCCAACCACTACGAACCTTGACAAGCCCTGATGGTTGAGGTCACCATAGGTCCGAGGTCAATGCTCTGATAAAGTCCCCGGAGTCCAGCACCGGCGAAAGACTAAGTGCCATCTATGTCCTCAGTGACCGAGTGTCCAACTGGTGGACCACACTCCCCGAATCACTTCAGCTCACGCCTGCCACGGTTCCAGCTGTGGCGCACCACATTCTTCCTAACCTGCTACTCATCCACATTGTATATCACCAATGTCTTTGTGCTCTTCACGCCTCTATCGTACCCCTGTTCTGCTGGAGTCCTGCAGATCACACTTGGATCTCAGCAAGGAAAACATCCGCCCAGCTGGCTTACGAGCATGCTTGCGCTGCTTCAGAGCTCATTGACGCGGTGCTCTCCAGTTCACACAAACTTAGTGCCATACCTTCCTTTGTCGCTTACGCTGCGTATTCCGGATGCGCAATTCAGATCCCTTGGATCTGGTCTAGTCAGCCTATGCTCAGGCAGAGGGCGCAGGATAATGTCAAGGCAAACGTCAAGCTGATTCAAGCGTTGGGGAAGTACTGGAGATTTACGGCTTTATTGGTATGATACATCCTCTGCGGCCAAGAGGGATAGCTACAACTGACAGTGATGACTTCCAGGAGAGTCACGTCCGCTGCATTTACAAAATCCACGCGAAGCATGCGACCGTCCTTGACAATGAGCCGAGGCTCATTGACCCAGCAAAGCTGACAAGCTTCAGAATCAATGCAAGACATGCGAGACGATCTATCCTCGGACACAACGACATCTTGTGGAGGAATGGGGACGCCTTGACAAGGTCTGGCGAGGAGGTCGGTGATCTTGGAATCGATGAAGACGAAGATGATCAACCATCCGCCGGCGGACCATGGTCTACGAATCCTGCGGAACAAAGCAAGCACCGAACTGCTTTCCAATCTTACCCCGAATTCGCTCACTCCTCGTCTCAGAGGACCAACACGCTCCCTCAGCAACATCGGGACCATGTTACAGCTCCTTCCTCGATTCACCAACAGCAGCCAGTTGAGCTGGACCTGCCAGAAATCGAGTCACTGGATTTCTTCCGCCCGTTTCACGATCCGGAGATGCTGGATATCTTCCCAAATGGCCAACCAATTGAGTTCTCCTACTTCGAGCCCAGCCCTGCAAGTCTCGACTTGTGCGATCTATGGTCTACCGTGGGGAACAACGAGGGTGCGACGCCGTATATCCAGGTTGCGCCCTTTACAATATCTAGGTAGTCAGCAAGCAGCAAGTAAACGCTCTGCATGCCACCGAGGGTTCTGCAATAGTCGCTTCCCTCCTGGGCGTTGTGAACCACAGCTCAACAACCTCACCATGCGTGTTTATCTAAGCCTTGTTGAAGGTCTTCAGGCAATAGTCACTGCACTCTCCGACGTGGGAGACGCGGATTTCCTCCACAATTCGAAACATTGACATCTCTCCAAGTTTTAATGAGCTCTTGTCAGACTACGCTATGAATTCTCCCCTCCCCTCGAGTTCGCCATTCAAGGAGGGGTCACAGTTGCAAAGGCCAAGAGTAATATCACTGCTTTGGAGTTTTGAAGCCAACTGCACCTGGGTATCCTAAGTAAGCGCCTTAAATTGAGCATGCGAGCAGGGCCCGCCAATATCACCAACTGGCAATATCTACAACTTCACCCCTGCAAAACTGCTCATCACTTTGTCGACCTCTGCCTTGATCTGTTCAAATGGAGCCTTCTTTGACCTCTCAAAGATGTCCCTTGTGGACCGCCTCAACTCGTCCCTCACCTTCGGCCAGTCCACCCCGGCCAATCTCCCACCCTGCTTCACCACCTCCCCATCAATGAACACGGTGTCAATATCGCTGGCGTTGGCATACAACACCAGAGCCGCAACAGGGTCAAGCACGGGCGCCAACCTCGTGGAGTCGCACCTCGTGATGAGCACGTCCGCCCTCTTCCCGGGCGAAATACTTCCCACCACATCCTTCAGCCCGATGGCCCTCGCTCCCCCCATTGTCGCCATCTCCAAAATCTCCTCGCATCTCCTCGAAATATCCAGTGGCGGGCCCCCTCCGGGCAACTCATGGTGTTCTTGATGCCGTTGCGCCTGCAGCAGGAGGCGCATCTGCTGGAACATATCAGCCGGATTGTTGCATACGACATCACACCCGAGGCTCGCTGTGCAGCCTTTCTTCTGGGCTCGGAAGGCGATCGGGTGGCCCATGCCCATCTGCAACTCCGTGTCCGGAGTACTCGACAGAGACACGCCCCGTCGGGCCACGGCGTCGAGTTCGTCGTCATGCAGCCCGGAGGCATGGCTGAACAGAAGATCCGGACCGAGAAGATTGCGCTCCTCGAAGTGCCGGACGAGATGCAACCCCCGGTCGTATTGATCCATCGCAATGTGCCCTGTGACTACTGCCGCACCGAGGGCGCGCCCGAATGCGACCTCCTTGGCAGCATCGTCGATACCGTTACGCTCGATCTCCGCAGGCGCAAAGCCAAAGCGCAGCAGATCCGTCGCGTCCTGCTTTTCTTTGAAGTGTGCGGACCTCACGCGTTTGGCGTCTTCGAATCTCCATTCCGGCGTCTTCGTCTCACGGTCCAAGTCCATAACACTCCCCGGCCACGGCGGGTTCACGTACAACCCGTAGCAGAAGACGCCTCTGATCTTGGCATCCCTCAGCCCCTTGACCGCGGCGTCGGCGTGCTCGGGGCTATTCATAATGTGGCTGTGGTCGACCAAGGCCGTGATCCCATTGTCGATGCTCTCCAGCGCGCCGCAGTAATTGCCCAGGTAGGCGTCGTTGACGCCGTAGCACGAGCCATAGATGCTGCGGACGTACAGGAAGTATCCCGACAGGACGTGGTCCGAGGTGACGGTCCGGAGCTGAGTCTGCCACGTATGGCGATGCGTGTCGATGAAGCCCGGCGAGATGATGGCGTCGGTGGCGTCGATGACGACGTGCTCGGGCGTTGCTTTGGCGGACAAGTTGGGACCCACGTCCGTGATGGTGTGGTCCGAGATTAGGACATCGCAATTGTGCACGACGCCGATGGACGGGTCCACGGAGACGACGGTGCCGTTCTGGATGTGATATTTCCCTCCCATTTTCAAGTATGACTTTCCGGGACACTGCTTTCTGAGATGCGTAGGAACTGAATTGTCAGCCTGAGACACCAAATGTGAGGAAAGGGACACAAGCTACGTCGAGCTGGAAAATCACGAATCCGAGGATCAGTCTTTTTTCCCCTCGAGTCTCAACTACAACTTTGTCCCCGGTCTTGCCCTTGTTATATACGTTTCCACGTCGAGCCCACCCTCCCCTCATTTACGACTCAAGTATTCGGTTCGCCACGCATGGGACTGGGCAGACTTCAGGCTTCCAGCCTTAGCCGCACCCGCAGCAATGCAGGCCGACCAACGTGCTTGTAATGATCGTTTCGCGTCACATCGTATTTACGACATCACGGCTTCCGCGTCGTGGGGTCAGGTCAACAATTTACGTGGAGCGCGTATTCGTTTGAAACAGGGATTTCGGACGAGGCAGAATACGGTATTGTTAAGTTCAGGCCAGGCCAAACTGTGGAGATCAAGGCCAAAAAGAAATGAGGGGGTGGGCCGGACGTCTTGGTTGTAGGTCGGGGCTCGGAAAATCAGGTGTGCAGAGGGAGGGGAAGCATGGAAAGAAGTCAAGAATTTCCCGAGCCGTGCGGACCGTACGATGACGTGGGTGGGTTAATTATCACGGCGTAGAGGTGACTCCTTTGAGATGGGGCCATCAATTTCAAGGCGGCGCGCAAACTCAGGGTTGTTGTGAGTTACACTGTAGATGGTGAATTGCGGGAAGAAGAGGAAAACGTCAGAGTCGATGTTGAAGTTGAAGTTCAAGATCGAGTTTGGGATACCGGCGAAATGACGCAGATGCCACAGACCATACAACGTACATCAAACACAGTATACTGCACCAAATGAGCTAGCGGCTATTAGTGCTCCTGGCTAGCTACATAGCTATGCGGACGCCGAACTTCGAATGCAGGTTTATATCAGGTTGTAACCCTTGACCCTAGACCACGGTTGTACAGTCCACATACATGCCTCCCCGGCGGTTTAACTCCATCACTCCCCGCCATCCGACCAAAGATATCAACTCCATCAACAAGACGAGACCCAGGGTGGGAGTCTACATTTCTCAGAAGTATCCCCAAGCGGGATGTCCACAATGAATCCGATATTTTCTTGAGAAACACGTTTTCCCATCTATTCACTCCCGTTTCAATACTTCAATGCCTCTTTTTGGGGGGGGTCCGATCCCATCCCACTGCCAGGCAGATCCGATACTGCTTCCTTGGCTCGCCTGCCTTTAGCCATCATACTCCCCGGGCTTCCGACCCCGGCTCATGAACGCGTCCACGGCGTTGGTGTAGATCTCGGCCTCGTCGCCCTTGTCCCCATTCAAGAACGAATGCCACTTCACCTCGCCGCCTTCCACCATGACGGGCGTGGCGAACGGCGCCCGCTCAGGGCCAAGATAATCCCACAATCTCTCCTGCAGGAAGGGAGGGTACAAGTCAGAATCAGAGTTAAAGCCAGAGTCAAAGTCAGAGTCAGTCGAGCGAAAAGGTGCTGCACGGCCGTCGCTCCGAGACTGGACTGACACCTCCTCCGATATATGTTCCAACGAAAAACGGAAAGGACGGTGGCGGGTTTTCACGTACCAATTGGTGCCACAGCTTCGCATTCACCTCCTTGCTGAGGAGCATGGTGTCCGGGTCAAAGTAAGGCAAGGTCGACAGATTGTGGGTCTTCTTCGCTTGGACGCTCAGATTGGTCCACTGCGTGTCGCACCATAGTTGCTTGCGGTAGTCGTTCTTGTGGCTTTCATGCTGAGCGAAGGGCTTGGTGTGTCTTGATGCCGAGTTGATAATGTCGGCGGCCGACTTGCGGGTTGTGGATGAAGCGGTATACATTATAATGGAGCGTCGTTCTGGCCTCGAGAACTAGCATGTGCCGGTGATAGGGACTTTAAGTTGTTATATTGTCAGGGTAGGACGTGCTAGAAGTACGTCTGACGGGCGGCAGCTTCGGGAGATTTGCGGTATTTTTCGGCTACGGAGGGGCATGAAGTCAAGACACGCACTTATCATGGAGTTTCATCTGAGGTTTCATTGATCATGACAAACCTTTTTTGGAAAACCTCGTGAGCCTCAGCAAGTTGTACAAGCTCGAAGCAGATGTCCCGGCCCAAGGCAAGCAGTGGTGATGAATAAAGGTACAGGACAAAGATATCACCGTCACCCAGGATCAATCCCACGCCTCCGACATGTTGACACAGGTTTCATCTCAGCTTCATTTCAGCTCATATCGTTCATCGTCTGCTATGGAATTCAGCTCACACGGTATTGTAATTCCACTTGGGAATATTCCTCCTTTAGAGGCCTCCAGTTCACCATCAGCATATCGCTTTTTTTTCATTTCATTTCGTTTCATCAAATCGTGGCTGATTCCATCAGCTTGCGAAAAAAATCATTCCGCATCTCCTTCATGCATTTCCAAGACATATTTGTAATGGATGTCTGGATACCCAACTGATAGCCGCCAGGGCGAAGCTATAGCCGCACTAACCACCTTTACAACGGGCCGTTTTGGTGACCATGTTTGCGCTTGTGGCCTCTGCGATGGACATGTGCAATCGACGAGGGGGCATCTGACACAGTGACGGTCACGACTTCCTCCACCAAGACCAAGTTGATCATGACACCATTGCTCATGAAAGCGGTTGTGGTTGTGTGTTGACTCTTGGAAGTGCACGGACTGAGTGTGGTGGCCAGGGACGAAGTTGACGTGGAAGCAGTAGGTTCAGGCGTGGGTATGGCGGGAGTGAACATCTCTGTGGTGTTGGCAGTCGGTGCAGGTTTAGCGGCTGGCGCTGTGGCTCCCGGCACAGGACCCATGGTGGCAGATCCAGGGCCAGCCTGGATTTGGACATTTCCCGGCAATTGTTGAATGAAATTGATCGGCTCGTTCTGAAGAATTTCGGGGGTCTCCATCTTACATTGAGTGCCAGCATCAACTTCTTGTAGGTCAAAGATAGGACAGTCATCCTGGTTGCCGGAAGCCTGCTGAGGAAGATTGCATGCGGGGCTGTCGATGGCACTCTGCAAGACACCTGCATCCCAGGCACACATGAAGTCTCCGTGATAGCCATAACCAGTGGGATCACCGTTGGAGAAGGTAAACTGTCCGTCCATTCCGGCGAAGAGGTTTGTTTGGTAGATAGTTTCATAGAACAATGTTGGCAAACGCACAGGATATCCATCCGGACATTGACCATTTTGAATTTCGCTGGGATAGGCGACATGGCTGGTGTGGTCTTCACTGTCGAGATCTTTTCCATTCCAGCAGGATGGGAACATCACCTCAGCGCGGATCCCATCTGCACATTGGGCGTCAAGGAAAGACTTGTCTCGCAGATAGTGGTATTGACGCGCGCCCTCAGGTTGTGCACTGTAGTTCAGACAGTTGAAACCAAGAGCCTTTTCCATGAGTGCTGGTTGAGTTTTGTCGCTGGCATTCCAGTTAGACATTGGTGGGTCTGGGTTAGGACCAAGAAAAGCGCGCTTCATGGGATTGCCTGCGATCATGCGGAAATTCTGGGGAAACGCCGTGATTGGGTCTTGGAAGACTGGGTCACGCTCGGTGAAGTAGTACCTGCGCATTAAAAAAATGTCAGTCTGCGGCACGTGGCTTCGCATTCGGGAAGACTTGGGCGGGGTTCCTTACACAGTCAAACCGCCTGATGTGGGAATCATTTCGAGAGTGCCATTGCCGTGCTGGAAGTACATGCGCGGGCTCCAGTAGGCAGAGTGGTCTTGCAGGATGGAGCAGCTCGTGCAGTTAGACGCCAGAAGTTCTTCAAGAGTTGGCTCAAGTCCCATATCTGTGTCAGCGTTAGTTTTTTGTCTGTCGCATTTGTTGATCAAACTTACTGGATGCGCCAAATATCACATGAAGATGTTGAGATGGGTTGCCGGGGGCGACAATAGGATCAACTCGGCCGTTGCCCAGTTCGCCGTGGCAGAGGTGGCGGAAAAAAGCATTGGCCGGGCCAGCGAAGAAGAGGGACGCAAGGAGCATGATGACGGTTTTGAGCTTGACGTGTGGGTTCGTCATTGTCGGATTGTAGTCAGATTGTGCAGAACTTTGGCTGCGAAGGAGTGATTGAAGGTTAAGATCGGAGAGGTGGCAGATCGGTCGGTGGTATGGGTTTGAGGAGTAAGGAACGAATGTATGAAGGAGTGGAAAAATAATGACGACTGGTCGATAAATGAGTGTGGGAGGTCGGTCGAGCAGCGGAGAAGAGACAGTGGTTGCAAAAATAAAAGCGCGCAAGACGAAGGATGAGTCGGTCGGTGAGGGATTGACTGGTGAAGTGAGCAGAAAAGTGCGGGAGGAGGGAAAGCGCCGTGGTTCACGTACCGCCAAAACTTGGTGACGGCGACCCCAACTTCACTCCTCGACCCTTCTCTATTGACCGCTGTTCACTTCACCTGGTCGTCACAGCGCTCGCAGTCCACCGTGAAGTCCTTGTCGCCTTGGAATCTCACTGCCGCCAAGGCCCCGACTAGCGCCGCACTGGGTGTACAGTGAATATCGTTCAGCTCTTTGAATCCACTACCACCACCGCAGGACGGGCTGAGTGCAGACGCAAAGTACGGATTCAGAGGCCAGAGGCCAGAGGCAGTCGCAGAAGAGGCGTGGACACAAATCAGCTATGTACGGTCTGGTTAGCCAGCTTGCCAGTTCGTTCAAGGTATGTGCTCGCAGCCAGATGCGACAGACAATGTTGTTGGGGAAGTCGTAATGAGCGGACGTTGTTTTGGAGCACACAGCAGGAGGCGACAAGAATAAATCCACAAAGAAACGAGGGTAGCATCACACATAAAGAAAGATGCTCAACAAAGACCGCTTCACCAGCCTCATCTCCTCATCTTACAGACGTGGTCATTCGCTTGCACCTGGCTTCATCCGCTCCATCCCCGCTGTTCGGAAATCCAACATCGGGGATCCGTCGCTGGTGTAGAACCATGGATTGGAATCCAGCTGAAATCTCAATTCCTGCTGGTTGCCTTGCACCTGGCTGCGCAAATGGGAATGCAAGAGGCCATGCACAGGAAGAAATCCAGCCTTTCGCGCCCGACCTGCCTTTAATTCCTCTGTTGTTGCACGTGTGCCATGACATGTCTTTGTCATCGTTAATGTGAGATCCCGTATGCTAATCTCCGCCGGTGTACAGTGCCGGAAATGAACAAACAGAGGCGATTGGAAGGCCCCTTCTCTGAGAAGTTCCAGAGTCGGGCAGGATACTTGCTCTGACACGTCACGGGTCGCGGCCATGTTGTTAGAAGGTGATAAATACAACCATCCCTTGCGTCACCAATGAGCGAGGTTCGCTTACGGCCACAGTCGTCCTCGTGTTCTCAATCAACGTGGGCACCCAGGAATAATTGATCCAGCCAGGGTGAGACCGAATCCCGGCGGAATCGGCGGGAAAACTGCAAAATGGGACTCTGAAGAGCACATTGTTGACGAAGAAAGGAAGAAGAAAGTTGTCGAAAAAAAGATGGATGACTTGAACGGCGTCTTCGGATTGACTTGGTTACGCTAAAATAGATAGTCCACGCTAGCCGTTCTTCAAGATAGGGGTCTCTAGGCGTGCCCTGGATGGAAAGCTCGTTCTTGTCCTACTCAAGACGTTGCAAGAAGCTGAATCGGGACCGCATTTCCAGCAAGGGACCCAGCGCTCCAAGCCAATTAGACGGTTCACCCGGAGGCTGCGTTTGGCGTGCCGATGTACCTCGCCGATAACCGTTGATACGCGAATCCCAGACACGTTTGCCCCCTGCGAGCCCTACCAACGGCTCGGAGTAGCGCGCGTTGAATGGTTTTGCCCAGCAAAGGAAAAAAAAATCTCTTCACTTGGTAGGACTGTGAAATAATAAGCTTCTGGTAGAATTCGGTACAGCCATGAACCGATCACGACGACTGACGTCAGGGTCAAGTCAGAGGATGGAAATAGATAGGACGGCAGGTCAGTCTGTGTTCACCGGATGTGTACGTCTCTGATCAGGAACAGATCTGGAGGGCGAGATGGCCCTGACCCGGAGTACGTCGCACGAATCGACCCTACAATATCGCTAACCGAGCAACAGTGATGAGCAATATCTCCACCATGGGTCATATTCCCGAGGCTCGGGTCCTGATTATCATGACGGGAGGTACCATCTGTATGCAAAAATCTCCCAACGGCCTCGTCCCGGCACGGAACTTCTTGGAAAGATGCATGGCGCCGCGGCCGGAGTTCAACGACGGAGAGACCCATGACGCTATTGAAGTGAGGTTCCACGATGGGCCCGATGGCCTGGGCGATTTGAAGAGCCTGCGGACGCCAACAAGCGTGTATGGGAAACGGGTCAGGCAAGTCAGCTGCATTCAGCACCGTCACTCTGTCATAGCAGTCGGCTATGAGATGAGATGTCGACCTTTACCCTGCTGACTTCTTTCCAGATATGCTGTACTTGAGTTCGAGCCACTGCTCGACTCGTCCTCCATCGACAGTCAAGGATGGTCCGAGATTGCGCAAACAATATTCCGAAATTACAAGCTTTTCGACGGATTTGTCGTCCTTCACGGCACGGACAGCCTCGCTTACACCTGTTCAGCACTGAGCTTCATGTTGCAGAACCTGGGCAAGCCAGTAATACTCACCGGTATGTCGGTCCCCGCGAAACTCCCATGTGTGCTTCGCCTTCATCTCGAGCTGTTCATAGGGCCTCGTAGCGTCATATCGCTACGTGCGTGGAGTTGATGAAACTGACGTTCAAAAGGTTCCCAGGTGCCTTTCTCCGAACGCAAGAATGATGCGATGGAAAATCTTATGGACTCGTTGGATATAGCGGGGCACTTCATGATCCCTGAGGTCTGTCTCTGCTTCAACTCCACTCTGTTTCGAGGCAACAGGACGACGAAGGTGTCAGCAAGCGCCTTCGACGCGTTCGCATCTCCCAACTTTCCTCCGTTGGCCAAAATCTCTGCAATTGACACCAATGTGGAATGGAGTCTCGTCACAAGGTCGACGTCTTTGGAAGCCTTCAGCGTTCAGCCAAACCTCCAGATTCATTACGTGGCTTGTCTGCGCATTTTCCCGGGTATCAAACCTAGTATGGTGGAATCGGTTCTGAGGACCGAAGGCCTGCAGGGCCTTGTTCTTGAGACGTTCGGTGCTGGAAATGCTCCAAGCGGGCACGATAACAAACTCACCAAGGTGATCACCGAGGCCGTGCAGCGCGGTATTGTGATTGTGAACATCACTCAGTGCTTGACCGGGAGTGTCAACCCGCTCTATGCGCCGGGGATGGTTCTTGGCCGTGCTGGAGTCGTCGCCGGTGGTGATATGACGAGCGAAGCCGCGCTGACAAAACTGTCGTATCTGCTAGGTCTACCTGGCGCGACGCCAGATTCCGTGGCTAAAAGCATGGCAGTTTCAATTCGCGGAGAGCTATCCGAGCACGCGGGCACTATCTTCAGACATCCGACAGGCGAGCTCTCGTCGCCTGTCGCCCAGCTCACAGCCATTGCCTATGCGATTGCCAGCGGCGATATCGAGAAAGTGAAAGACCTGCTTCACAACGACAATCAACTCATGAACCGTGCTGACTACTCTGGAAATACACCGGTCCATCTCGCAGCGACGGGTCCTAGCCTGGCCATCCTTCGGCACCTACTCTCCCTTGGAGCATCGTAAGTCTGGAGAAATTTTTGCATTTCCGCGTCCCTCCCACCAATACAAGCTAACTGACTTTTGTAGGGTACACATCCGGAACCACACTGGATCAGGAAGGACGCCACTCTTTCTTGCCGCCAATGCAGGCCTGTTGCCCCATGTTTTGCTCTTACGGCAGGCGGGCGGACATCTCCATGCCGAAGAGTTGGAGACGGCCAGACTCCATGCAAGCCAAAGACCAGACGTATGGAAGGCTGCCGGACTGGAGACGCTCTAAGAGACCTGGAGCGGCCGGTGCGGGTGAGGACCTTTGGGGAATCGTGATCCCCAGCAAGCTCAACCGAAACCCAGCGGTATCGGCATATGCTTCCCAACGGGTGCTTTCGCGCCCATTGGATGTCTGGACCATACGCAGGCTAAGGCGCCCCTAACATGCCATGCAAGATCACCAGATGATTACCTCGGCGTGCGTTCACGCCTCGTGGCACCATGGGCCGGTTTTGGATGCAAATTCCAGAGCCAACACGGTCAAGCTACCAGCAGCTCACCCGTCGGTGACACGTCATATTTCAAGGAATGCTGCCAACAAAACCCATGGCATGATAGGCCGGGCAAAGCCCAGCGCACTGGGGCCGCGGAGGTGCCCGGAGCGAGGATTGACGATGCCCAGCTTTATACCCGCCACAGGCAGCTTATCTCGTCACCGACATCTGAGTGGGACTATTCACCCGAACCACCTGGCAGACTCCCAAGCGATCGTTCATGTCTAGGCCGTGAGGTATTATGCTATTGACAAAGACGTTAGCACCACCCGAGCCAGGGAGCCGGATGACCCTTGGAACTGGTCGCCACTCTCCCCGCCTTTTCGATAGACCTGGGCTTCCCCCGCATTTGATTTGGCGGCCTGTGCCTGACAAACCCATGGATGGCGGAATGCGGCTGGCAACGGTCGTCACCTCCTGTCACCTTTGTGCGACCCCCTCAACAAATCGAGGTGGTTTCGAAGCAACCGACGGGATTCGGGTTGTTGTTCCTTAACGGCCCATCAGGCACTCAGAGGGCGTTTGAAATGTCGTGCTCAGCATGGACCCGAGCACCCGCTACCTTTGTCTCCGGTTACGTAAAGGATAAGCTGCATCAGGTTTGGCGGTGATAGACCTTTTTTTCACACACACACAGTCGCAGAATTTCGCTCAGTCCAAGGGTCCTCGAATGATCAGACCGAATTGGCGCACGGAGTCCCAGTACTCTCTTGCCCAATACGGCGGTATGGCCATTCTCATGATTCCTTCCCAACGTTTGGGAACTTACGGTGTGGTCGCTCCTTCTCTTCTGTTTTTCTATTCAACTCTCCGGGCAGCTGCAAGGATCATCAAATCCTCGGATTTTAGCTGCCGTTCACTTCTGGTGCGCAAATTACCATAACACGTTCTCGTCTTCGGCCCATATACCAAGTCTGTCTTTTCTGTCAAATCCTCAGCCTCAGGCCTCTGTCTCCCCGCGCACGGCATACAGTGCCACATGCCAAACAAGAGCAAGACTATAGCCATCGTTAACGGTACTGGTCGTCAAGCGGCGTCGGTCATCCGAACGGTGACGGCTCTTGGTTATGCCGTTCGGGCCCAAGTCCATTCCCTGCAAGGCCTGGTAGCTGAGGAGCTCGCCGGGTTCCCCAACGTCAGCTTGTTCGAGGGGCCTTTGCTGAACAACCAAGTCCTCATCGACACCATATTCGAGGGCGCTCAGATAGCCTTCATCAACACCAACCCCCTCGGCGGCGATGAGATCAAAATAGGCAAGGCTCTGGCCAACGCGGCCAAGAAGCGGAACATTCAACATTTCATCTACAGCAGCATGCCCGACCATTCGATACACAACCCCCACTGGCCGGCTTTGCCGCAATGGGCTTGCAAGTTCACGGTTGAGAACTACATCCGGCAGCTTGGACTCCCGTCCACCTTTGTCTATGCGGGAATCTACAACAACAACTTCACAAGCTTACCGTATCCTCTATTCTGTATGGAATTCAAGGAGAATGGGAGGCTCGAATGGAGAGCGCCTTTTCATCCCGACACCAAATTACCTTGGCTGGACGCAGAACACGATGTTGGCCCCGCGGTGTTGCAGATCTTCAAGGACGGCCCTAGCAGGTGGAATGGACACAGGTACGTTACTCTCAATTCCAGTCCCGTTTTACAGAGTTTTCCGTACTTGGAAGCTGTATCGCGAGGCAACAAATGAGAGCATCCCGCGTGTTGATTCCGCAAGCCGTGCCCGGAGTTACATTGTGTTGGCGGTCGATCATCACCATATCCGGTGCCATGCGAGCACGAGGCTGATTTGGATCTGACACTCCGCATCACTAGGATCGCCCTAGCATTTGAGATGCTCACGCCAATCCAAGTTTGTCAAGCGTTTGAACAAGCACTGGAACGGCCGTGCAAGTATGTCTTTGACAAACATATCGAAGTCAAGGTTCCTGTTCCCAACGGTTATCGCGAACAACTCGCCGGCATTGAAATCCTGTTCGGCCACTATAACGCGCCTTATTTCCCGGGCCCTGACTTCGACTACGACACAAGACGCAAGGGCAGCAATGAGACCATCACGCCGGGCAGAAACAGCAGCGAGTCGCGCAAAGCCAAAGCTGGCAAATTGACGGACGAAGCTCGGTCGCTATGGCCGGCGTACAGGCCGATCTACGAGTACGTCAGGGAGGCTTTCATTGTCGAGGAGGAAGCGAATGGGAAGACTTGGATGATTGATAAAAGTGTTAGCACATGAAGGATTTGGATCTTCCCTTATTGCGTTTGCCTGGCCACGACCGTGTTGGTATTCGACGAACTTCTGGTCTGTAAACTTATTAGGATGGAACAAGCATAGCAGGTGTCTTTTTGCCTGGGTCACGGGTTGCGGAGCCGGCATCATGCGGGCGTTTTGCATTGAGCATTTATAAAACTGGACAACGCCGACCATGCGTGATGAACTTAGCTTTGGTCAGTTCCGTCCAAATCATTTGGACCTTCTTTTCTTCTCCCGCCGTCAACAGATCCAACAACGTCGCGGGAGGTTCCAACTCCATTCCACAGATTGACCACTATCTCGCGGCGGAGTTGGTTTCATCTGTCAGAGCTCTTTATGAGTCTGATGATACTTGGGCACTCGGTGGTCTCCTCTTCCGAATCGTCGCGCTCGAACACAACTCTCCCAAACTTTCGACTTCTCAGACAATCTCCTGCTTGATCGATTCTAAAAGCCGGTGGACAAAACTGTCCGCATTGATGCAATAGAGGATAGAGTCATCACAATAGTAATCTCTACGGACGAATATTGTTTTCACTTACCTCGTACAAAACAATCGGCAAGACAGCTCACTCCCCGGTATCGTGGATGCGCTCTATTGGATCGCATGACAAGGCTTGTCGACCGTTCTGACCTTGAAGCAGACCGGAAGATACACGGCACGAGTCCAAGTAGCCGCTGGTGCCCGAAATGCAGTCGGTGTCATATTTTCCGCCCACGAAACCCAAATTTGGGAATGTCTTGTACTCTTGCTCTTCTGTGGATACCCAAGTTCAGATGCATAGAACGTAGCTTTTAGTGGTCACGCGGGTCAAGAAATAATTCCGGAATCCAGCTGGCCTACTATGAAAAGTCCAATAGAGAGCCTGCAAAAACAATAATTCTATGTGCGACACACCCTACCTCAGCAGTGCACATGTCCTTGATGACTCAGCGTGGATTTCGTTGAGTTCCAATTTTATTTTCTTTCTCAGCGCAATCTCTCTATACAAGGTTGAGATACATTCCTCCCCTCACATCTCCTTCTGGGCCTCCTGCGGTTTCGCCATTTCTTTGTCGTACCGTTAGGAAGCTGGTCAGCAAGGGGCTACCATTGCTTTTGTGCTGGACCTACTGTCTTTGACGCGGGCATCAGTCAAACATGTCAGACAAAGATGCGGCTACGCCTCGACTGTTCCTGATACGCCACGGTAAGGTTTTCATTCTCCCCTCGTCGTTCGGAGCTCCACGGGCTTGGAACAGGCAATGGCTGTCCTCGTCCTGAAGCGACATGGGACTGATAACCTCCATCATTGTTGGCACCCTTTCGTTTGAACTTACACAAGCCCTGCTTCTTCCTAGGTGAAACCGAATGGTCCCGTAATGGCCGCTACACCGGAATGAGCGACATCCCTCTCCTGCCCGAAGGCGAAGAGAAAGTCCGCCAAACAGCCTCGGTTGTCTTCGGCGGTGGACGATTGATCGATCCCAGCAAGCTCACATCAGTCATATGCAGTCCCAGGAAGCGCGCACGACGGACACTGGAGATCCTGCTTGAGCAGGTCCAAGATTCCACCACCAAGAAGATGCTCGAGGACAAAACAAATGTTACTGAGGAAATTGCAGAATGGGGATATGGCGACTACGAGGGCCTCTACACCCGTCAGATTCAAGAGCTCCGCAGGTCGAGAGGTCTCGACAAGGACCGGCCGTGGGATATTTGGCGTGATGGATGCGAAGGGTGCGGAGGAGAGTCGGCCGCACAGGTCCAAGAACGCCTCGACGGGCTGATTTCGCAAATCACCTCGATACACAAGGAAGCGTTGGAGAAAGGCGACAGGAAAAGTGACATCGTTGTAGTAGCCCACGGCCACATCTTGAGAGCATTTGTCAAGAGGTGGTTAGACTTCGACATGGGCGCCAAGCTGGAGTTGATGCTGGAGCCTGGAGGCGTCTGCGGGTTGAGCTATGCACATGGGCATGTTGAGCAGAGGGCGGTCCTCGTCGGCATGAGCTTCCCGGGTTCGACTTCGACCTGACTGGCTCTCTAACTCTTGGCTGGTCGCTGCGTACTGTAGCGACAGTGCTGGCCACGAAGGCACTGGGAAGATTCAAGGACAGTGGTCACGGCGCGGGTGGCACCGCCCGCCCCTTTGATCTCTTATCAAGCGAGACCACGAGGAGCTAGGCACACAGTACCGAGCACGTACGTCTCCCGTCTCGAACCCTCCCCTCCGAGCCCAAAGCATGACGTCGTAGGTGTCGAATATGGTCTAGCGCATCGCTTATCAAAGCTTCGTCACTGGCCGACTATTTTTGCTCGCTTCTTCGGCTTCCGCTTGTCGATTTACGACAAAGCAAGCAAAAGCTCATCAAACTCGCCTCCAAGCAAGTGCCCAGAATAACGAGTTGCTGATGCCGCCGAGACCGCGACGATGTCTTCCTGCCCTTGGCGAGGTCTTTGCTCAGCCTCGTGAATCAGCAACATTGCAGAGACCAGCTGGACTCTCAGCCCAAAGAGACAGCAGCTCGCATCGGATGTCTCTTCTCTGCTTCTTGCCTTATCTCGCAATGGGTCGAAATATGCCTGATGCACAAAACCAGCTTCTAATCCATGTTTAGCTTGCGCAAAGATAACGGAGGTCGCTCCAATGTCACATCAGTATTGTCTAGTCGCCACATTCACACTCAGCCTAGGACTACGCCATTGACGCTCATTCGAGCCAAAAGGCACGTCGCCCACAGAGATAACGCCCGCATCCTACAGGAACAAGCTCAAAGGGAGCCAATGCTTGGTCTTGCCCCACGAAGCTTCTAAGCAAGGTACACCTGCGAGATAGGCAGCTTGATGCTGCAGCTTGTCGTCACGGCCACCGATCCGTAGGTCTTCGGTGGAGTCGATGGAGTCAGTTCGATCTAGGACCTGCCCACCAGAGCAGCTTGTGCCGCGAGAGGTCCATGAAGCTCCCTCATCTCGAAGGGAGCTAGAAGCTTTGCGCCTGCTCAAAAGGTAGGCCCTGCCCCTGCTCGAGCTGAGGTTCCTGCATTCGTTTTGTCTGCTTGCTCGCGTGCCCGTGTGTGGAGTGAAGATCTTGAGCGCTTCTTGTGAGAACTCAGCCTTTGGACTTCGCATTGCAGTCATCATGCGTGTCTCACGTGTCACAAACATCCTCTTCCTTGCAGCAACAAACCTGGTCGCATTGTCATCGGGAAAACCAGTGGAGGGACGAAGCGATGTCCTCAAGCGCGCAGCCCCCATCTCCCCTAAGGTAGTCATAATCAGCATGTTTGCACCAGAGGCAGAGGTCTGGTATGGCAAGAAGTACAATCTTCTGGCACAAAACATCACGGTGCCCGGTCTGTCTCCGCTCTTCCCTGAAGTCCACTGCACGGCGAATGGCAACGTCTGCCAGGTAGTCACTGGCGAGTCCGAGATCAATGCAGCCTCGACCATCACCGCCCTTGTGCACAGCCCCAAATTCAATCTCACCAAGTCGTACTTCATGGTGGCCGGTATTGCTGGCGTCAACCCGAAAGTGGCAACACTCGGCTCCGTGGCGTTTGCCAAATATGCGGTCCAGGTGGCCCTGCAGTATGAGTTTGATATGAGGGATCTGCCCGACAATTTCACAACCGGATACATCCCATTCGGGGTGACGGCTCCAGACGACTATCCAGAAACGTGAGTGGTTCCTAAACTGGGGAGCTCGGACTCTTTTTGGTGATTCTAACGGCATGAAACAGGGCCTACGGCACCGAAGTCTTCGAAGTCAACGAAGCCCTCCGCGACGTGGCAATCAGCTTTGCCTCTGGGGTCCAACTCAACGACTCCGACGCCAGCGCGGCCTACCGCGCCAAATACTCCGCAGCATCCGCATACGCCGCCGGGGCCGAAGGCCCGTCTGTGCTCGGTTGTGATGTCGCGACATCCGACGTCTACTACTCCGGCACGCGCCTCTCCGAAGCCTTTGAAAACACAACGACCATCTGGACCAACGGGTCGGGCATATACTGCACCACGGCGCAGGAAGACAACGCGTCTCTGGAAGCCATCTTGCGCGCCGCCCAGAAGAATCTCACGGACTTTTCCCGGGTGATCGTCATGCGCACGGCCAGCGACTTTGATCGACCCCCTCCAGGAATTTCGGAGATCCAGAATCTTCTGTACGTCAACCAAGGCGGCTTCGACCCCGCCATTCAAAACATCTACCTCGCCGGCGTGAAGGTCGTGGATGGGATCCTGGACGGCTGGAACAGTACTTTCGCAAAAGGCATCGCGCCGAAGAATTACATTGGCGACATCTTCGGGACGCTGGGGGGCAAACCGGATTTTGGACTCCCCAGTGATGTGATCAAGGTTGGGAAGAGAGCGGACCTGGAGGGACAGGTGCAAGGGAATTTGAGGATGAGGCGCGCGGTCCAGGGTGCCAGGCGGGCTGCCAAGGCCCGGGGCATCGAAGCTTAGTATTGCGGTTGAACCCAACCCGCGTGTCTGATATCGAAGAATGGGTTCCAGCCCTGTTCAAGGCCACAAAAAAAAAGGAAAAGCGATTGGATCAACGAACGTGACGAAGAGGATCACATGATGTCGAAAACATGTAGGGTCAGTGTGCATACAGAGTACAGCGGTCGGTTATATACCAAATAGGCCACTCGATCAGCCCGACTCGGGCAACACGTTTCTTGTGCAGACCACACACTACTTGATAACCATCACTGTCTGTCCCAGTACAAGGATAGTCCCTGTACGGAGTACTCCCTGCGTGCCATGGGCTCCTCTGACCTACCTTCCTACCTATCTTCTACCTTCTTACCTACGTCCCTACCTACCCAGCATACCAACTGGACTGGACTGGACTGAACCCCCTCAACATTGATATTCGGCGCCACCTTAGGAGCGGATAGCATAGCATAGGACAGGATCCAATCCGACCCGCTACGTATCCCGTACCCATTCAGGTACGAGTACAAGTCCCTGTGTGCTTGGACGGTGCTCAGCATCTGGTCCGGAAGACGAAATATCTTCCATCTGACCCTCCCGCCGCCGTCGTCGTCGTCTCCCCTCTCGGCACGCTCCCGGTCCACGAATAACATACTCGTCTCCGTACTGGGTAGGGATATGCAGATCTAAGCTACGACTGTACAGTAGCACGGCCTGCAGCACGACAACTAAGGACCTGGAGCCGTGGTCTTGGGTGCTGTCCCGCTATAATTACCCTGCTTCGCTGCAAGTCACGCGGTAGAAATGCAGACAGACAGACAGACAGACAGACAGACAGACAGACAGACAGACAGACAGACAGACAGACAGACAGACAGACAGACAGACA